>JAOTNS010000407.1:0-169923 GCA_028476615.1 Culter alburnus
TTTTGTGCCTTTGGAATTCATTTTTTTTTTTGTTGTGTTTTGTTTTTTCTTTTCAAAATTACATTCACTGTAATGCTGGAGTAAGATTTTAGAAGAAACCTTTTTGTCCTGTTTAATGTTTGTGCTAGTAAGGGTTGCAGAGCTTATAAGTAACAAGGTTTACAAAAGGTAACACTTTACAAAAGGTCTCGCTTGTTAACATCAATTATATATTAGACAACATTATCTAACTATGTGCATTGACTTTTTTTTACAGTATTTATCAATATTTGTTAACTTAGGCAATAAAAAAATTTTTTTTCAAGTTAATAAAATGTATAGTTATTGTTCATGTTAGTTTACAGTGCATTATCTATTAACATATGCAACTTTTGATTTTAATAATGCATACGTAATATTAACTAGGATTTATAAATGCTTAAAGTATTTTTCATTCATAGTTCATGTTAACTAATTAGTTAACTAATAGAAAATTATTGTACAGTGTTACCCAAAGTTTTGAATCTTTTCTTTTCTTTACATTTGTTTGTATTAATTCATGGGTGTTATCTTTATTATCATCTTATACAGAATGATTTTTTTCTGAAAATGTAAAAATGCAGAAAGATTGTGATGGGTAGGTTTAGGTACCTTTGTATGTGATGGAGAAAATTATAGTGCATATAAGCCTCACTGTCCTCCAGACTCTTTCTATATGAGAGTTAAAGTGTTGTAATTGTTTGTGATTGTGTATAGTGTTTCTTGGGTTTTTCTTGTGCATCAACAAAAAGGTTTTTGTGCATTTGTTTTAGAGATTATTTTGTCAGTAAATGTAGAGGGTTTCAATTTGCATTTGTGTTGATTGTAATATTTTGAAATATACTAAATTGTAACTTCATTATTATATGTACAAAAAATGTAATTACAAATGTATTAAATTATATAATAGTGTAACATGTAAATTACATTATATTTTAAGTTCACATTAATTGCTTGTCAGTACATTCGGAAGTATACTTTTACCATATTTTAAAGTACATAAAAAATTGTATTAAAGTCCTACTTAAGTGCTTTAAAAAAATCACTCAGAAGTTCAACTTATTGCATTTAATATGAACTTAATCTGTGATATATTTGAAATTAATTACAAATAGAATGCACTTAAGCGGCTGAAAACATTACATTTAATCCACACTTAAGTGTATTGATAACTGATATTAAAATATATTTTAGTTCACATTAATTGCTTGTTAGTGCATTGGGCAGTGCACTTCACTACTATTTTAAAGGTACTAGAAGCAATTACAAAGGTTGTCATAAAGTTGTATTAAAGTACCACTTAAGTTGTTCAAAAATCACTCAAAAGTTCAACTTATTGCATTTAATATTAACTTAATCTGTGATATATTTGAAATTGATTACAATAGAATGCACTTAAGCGGATGAAACATTACATTTAATCACACTTAAGTGTATTGATAACTGATATTAAAATATATTTTAGTTCACATTAATTGCTTGTTAGTGCATTGGGCAGTGCACTTCAACTATATTTTAAGGTACTAGAAGCAATTACGAAGGTTGTCATAAAGTTGTATTAAAGTACCACTTAAGTTGTTCAAAAAAATCACTCTAAGTTCAACTTATTGCATTTAATATGAACTTAATCTGTGATTATTTGAAATTAATTACAGATAGAATGCACTTAAGCGATGAAAACTTACATTTAATTCACACTTAAGTGTGTTCTTTAAAGTATATTATTTTTGCAATAAGTACACTTTATAAAAGTATACTAAAGTGCACTTTTTTTTCACAAGGGTAGTAAACAAAATGTGGGAAAAGGAGGAAGCATTAATTTTCTGCAGACTTACTGAAGATGAGGATTTTATGTTAATGATGGAGACAGTAGATAGGAGCTGAATGTTCCAAAGAAATGTAAAACAAGCAATCTGACTGACAAACATTATGAAGATGAATGTCAAAATTCAAAAGGAGACTGTATGCTGTCAGGAGAATATCTACACACTGGACTTGTGGACAAAAAAAAAAAGGACTGTCAGCTTCATTCCTTTTGTGTTGACAAAATAAACCTGAACACATTATTAAACCTTGAACAAGAGCCCACCCACACACTGCACAGTCAATCAAGGCATGTGTGGACAAATGTTTGCAGGAGTGGGAAATATCAAAGGAAAAGGTCCTTACAATTAAAACAGACAATGGAAGTAATATGGTGGTGACATTTAAACAGAGTCAGACCACAGCAGAAGAAACCAGCTCTGACTCTGAAGACTCCCCTGTTGTGGAAAATGACTCTGATTCTGAAACAGATGATGACCTGCAGTGAGTGTGTTGTATTCGTTATTATTTTACATGATAGTCAATGAATATGAGATAATGAAATATTTATACTGTGTGTTCTAGTGGTGAATCGTTTAATTTTTACAATGTATTTGTAAAAATATTTAAAAAATATAGCTGCAAGCAGCAATTCGGGGCCAAGCCCCAGAAGGGGCAGTAGCGCAATACGGAGCAGGTAGAGCAAAAACAGCAGAAGTTGAATGTACATGCAAAACAGCTGGTTCAGAAGGACAGGTGGAAATTAAATGAAAATCAATAGAAGTTCAGATGAATGAACACGGAATGAACTAAAAACACTTGTATCTAATTCAAGAGGAATAAAGATTAGTACAATGCTTATTTGGATAAAAAAGGAATCAAAATGTCTCATTACACATTATTGTATAAACCCCCCCCACACAGGATTCGAACCCACGATCTCCGGGTCCAGTGTCCATTTTTCATCTCATTGCACCACTGTGCAGGTGAATATTGGCACACCTGCCGAAGTTCATTAGTTCATGTGAAAATGAACTCAAAATGAAGAATTTTAATAAAACTGCACTGAATGTTATATTTAATAACTTTGCTTTAGATCATTCTGCAGCTCATCATGCTGTAGCGCAATACGGAGCAGGAAGAGGAAAAACAGCAGAAAATGAACAATCATGAAACAGCTGGTTCAGAGTTATGGGCGAGAATGAACTCAGAATGTACAGAAGCTTAGATGAAAATGAACACAGCATGAAACAAAAAGCATTTATTTCTAATCCAAGAGGCAATAAAGGAATCAAAACACACTATTTCATAAAACTGTTCCACCCGGGATTCGAACCCACTATTTTTGGGTACAGGGCTCTTCAGGTACCTGGCTTTACACATTGAGCTACTTCATGACACATGTTCAACATGTTGTGGAAGAGAACTTTTAGTGTAACAAAGAATTTACAAAAAAAGCATTTCTTAGCATGCTAACCATATTAGCATGCTAAGCTAACTTAATGCTAATGAAGCTCATGGTTAACTTGATAGCTGAAGAGCCACATTAAAAAGAATGACAACTGGTTAGCATGCTAAGCAATTAGCATGCTAAGCTAGCATAAGACAACAAACACAAGCAAGGTCACATTTAGAGACAAATATCTGGAACGGTAGCGAATATCAAAATTCCGTTCAGTCATTTCTATGCGACTCGGTCCAAAGATCATCTGAGCTGATTGTGGACAAAATTGGACAAAATTTGTGGGAGGAGTAGCGAAAAAACTATTTTTCATTTATTTCAATATGGCAGACAGGTACATTTAAGGAAAATGACAAATGACACATCGTTGGAATTGGCATTAGCCAGGGAATAAAATGACATAAAGTATACATGTTTTGGAAAGTGTTTTCAAAAGTTATAAGCATTTTTGCAAAAAACATTATATCTGTGGAACAGTAGGTGGCGCTGTGTTGAAACTTCTCAGGTACCTTCGGGACCTACTAAAGGTCATACATACCAATTTTTGTGAATATGTCAAATAGTTTAAAAGATATTGCAATTTATGACAAAATTCAAAATGGCGGACATGCGTATCATCTGATGTTGACAAATTCCATATCCCCGATTCGGCATGGCCCAAGGAATCCATAGACACCAAGATCTGATTTTCTAATAAAGTGTTCAAAAGTTATTGGCCAAAATAGCAATTTTTCAGATCTCATGACCTGTAGGTGGCGCTGTTCCCAAATTCGGCATGGAACCTCAGATCATGGTCTTGATCAAGTGTACCAATTTTTGTTTTGATTGCTCAAAGTTTGGCTGAGATACAGCCTCTATAGCAATTTTGGGTCAACCTCGTTAACTTCGTGAAATCATAACTTTTGAACAAAGATGAATAAAAAAAATCTGTTCAGTCATTTCTGTGCGGCTCAGACCAAAGATCACCTGATCAAGTTTAGCTTGGCTCTTGGATTCAGAAGGGGATGGACTGGACCCCTCTTCAAGCCTTTCCTGTAGCTGCCAACGAGCCAGTCGCTCCAGTAGCTACCAACATGCCAGTATCTCCAGTCTCTGCCGAGCCAGTATCTCCAGTCTCTGCTGAGCCCTCTGCTCCAGCCGGCGTGGAGCCTGCCGCTCCAGCCGCTGCCGAGCCTGCCACACCCACTGCCGCAGAGCCAGTATCTCCATGCTCCTTCGCCGAGCCAGTTTCTCCATGTTCCTTCGCTGAGCCAGCGTCTCCAGTCTCTGCCGCCGAGCCAGCGTCTCCTGTCTCAGCCGCAGAGCCAGCGTCTCCAGTCTCTGCCGCCGAGCCAGCGTCTCCTGTCTCAGCCGCTGAGCCAGCAGCCCCTGCTGAATCTGTGTCCCCTCCCTGCCTCCCTCTCCCACCTCCTCCCATCTGCCTCCATACAGCATCTCCGCTCCTTCCTGTCAGCCCTTCAGCTCACCCTCAGGCCACAACTACCACGAGGCCAGGGGTTCCTAGGTCTCCACCTCCAGCATCCTCGACCAGGACTCCACCTCGGCCCGTTGGTCCATTAACTCCGCCTTGGCTCCAACCTCCCTCATTTCCAACGTGGCCCATCTGTCCACCAGTTCTGCCAGACTCCATCCTTCCTCCGGTTCCGCATTGGTCGTTCGTCTGCCTGCCCTCACCTCAGGACTGCACTCCTCCGGTTTCACCTCGTCCCTTCATCCCTCTGGCTCCATTGGCTTCCTCACTCCCTCCTGCTCCCCTTTGGTCATCTGTCGCTCTGGCTCCTCTGCGGCCTTCTGGAGCCCCGCCTGCACCTCAGTCCATGGCTCATGGATCCGCCCTGGAGATCTCCACTCCAGTCCGCTCCTCCCCCTGCACCGGCATGAGGTCTCCAGGGCGCCCACCCCCCCTCCTGGTTTTTCTATTTATGGCGTGAGGACGCGCCTACCGGGAGGGGGAGGTAATGTCAAGTCAAGTCAAATTTATTTATATAGCGCTTTTACAATTGGTAATTGTTTCAAAGCAGCTTTACATATTAGAAGCACAGAAAAAAGGGAAGTGGTTAAAAATAAGCTGTACAAACAAGCGTGGTAATATGTAACATATACAAGATGGTGCTACATTAAGCCAATGTCGGCTGACTCCCAGGGGTGGAAAAAACCCCCTAGGAGAAAAACCCAGCGTGCTAACACTGGGAAAAAAAGTCCTAGGAGGGAAAAAACCCCTTGGAAGATATATATAATATATGTAAATGGATATGGAGATCAAAATCTGAATTATACATTTTTATTATAGAGATTAAAAATAGATTATATATAAATATATGTAAGCGATACGGAGATTAAAAATCAGAATTATAGATGCAGCCAGAACTGGATCTGTAGGCCCATTGTCTCCTGGGCTACGTTGTAGTCAGGTCCAGACACAGGTTCTCCATCTGATCTGGATACGGCCTGGATCCAGCACCCGGCAAACCTCAGGATAAGCAGAGAGACAGATATTAGCGTAGATGCCATTCTTATTCTGATGTACAGGTATATCTAGTGTTATAGGAAATGTTCTCGGTTCCGGCCGACCTAATTATTGCAGCGTAACAATGCTTTAACGGATTTGAAAAATGTTAATGTATTGATAATGTGTTATGTGTATGCAAGAGCAAAGAGATGTGTTTTTAGTCTAGATTTAACTGACAGAGTGTGTCTGCTTCCCGAACAATGCTAGGAAGATTGTTCCAGAGTTTAGGTGCTAAATAGAAAAGGATCTGCCGCCTTCAGTTGATTTTGATATTCTGGGTATTATCAACTGGCCTGAATTCTGAGATCGCAATAAACGTGAAGGACTATAATGCATTAAGAGCTCACTTAGGTACTGGGGAGCTAAACCATTTAGAGCTTTATAAGTAAGTAGCAAGATTTTAAAATCTATACGATGTTTAATAGGGAGCCAATGTAATGTTGACAGAACTGGGCTAATATGGTCATACTTTCTGGTTCTAGTAAGAACTCTAGCTGCCGCATTTTGGACCAACTGTAGTCTGTTTTAAAAGCCGAGCAGAACAACCACCCAGTAGAGCGTTACAATAATCTAGTCTTGAGGTCATGAATGCATGAACCAATTGTTCCGCATTTGTCATTGAGAGCATACGTCGTAATTTAGATATATTTTTTAGATGGAAGAAGGCGGTTTTACAGATACTAAACATGACTTTCAAATGAAAGATTGGTATCAAAGAGCACACCCAGGTTCCTAACTGAGGACGAAGGTTTAATGGAGCACCCGTCAAGTGTTAGAGAGTATTCAAGGTTTTTTCGTGAGGAATTTTTTGGTCCGAAGATTAGGATATCAGTTTTTTCTGAATTTAATAATAAGAAATTTCTTGTCATCCAGTTTTTTAATGTCAGCTATGCATTCTGTTAGTTTTGTGAATTTGTAGGTTTCGTCAGGGCGCGAAATATAGAGCTGAGTATCGTCAGCGTAGCAGTGAAAACTAACACCATGCTTCCTAATTATCTCTCGGGCAGCATGTACAGAGTGAAAAGCAACGGTCCTAGTACTGAGCCTTGTGGTACTCCATATTGAACCTGTGATCGATACGACATCTCTTCATTAACTACTACAGACTGATAACGGTCAGATAAGTACGATTTGAACCATGCCAAAGCAATTCCACTAATGCCAATATAGTTTTCAAGTCTTTTTAAAAGAATGTTGTGATCGATAGTGTCAAAAGCAGCACTGAGATCTAATAACACTAATAGAGAATACAGCCACGATCGGATGATAGGAGTAGATCGTTTGTAACTCTAACGAGTGCAGTCTCAGTACTATGGTATGGTCTAAATCCTGACTGGAAATCCTCACAGATTCCATTTCTTTCTAAAAAGGAGCACAGTTGTGTTGAAACTGCCTTTTCTAGTATCTTTGACAGAAAAGGTAGATTCGAGATTGGCCTGTAATTTACTAAATCTCTCGGATCTAGTTGAGGTTTTTTAATAAGAGGTTTAATAATAGCCTGCTTAAAGGTTTTTGGCACGTATCCTAGTGTTAAGGATGAATTAATTATATCAAGAAGTGGACCTACTACGACTCTGGAAGCATTTCTTTCAGTAGTTTAGTCGGCATTGGGTCTAACATACATGTCGTTGATTTTGATGATTTGATAAGTTTAGATAATTCTTCCTCTCCTATAGCGGCGAATGATTCTAGTTTTACCTCAGGGACACTACAGTGCACTGTCTGAAGCGAAACTGTAGACGGTTGCATGTTTATAATTTTCTCTCTAATATTATCAATCTTGCAAGTAAAGAAGTTCATAAAGTCATTACTGCTGTGCTCTATGGAAACGTCAGCAGTTGAATCTCTGTTTCTAGTTAATTTAGCCACTGTGTCAAATAAATACCTAGGATTATGTTTGTTTTCTATTAAGAGATTTGAAAAATAAGTAGATCTAGCATTTCTTATAGCCGTTCTGTACTCAATCATTTTTTCTTTCCACGAAGGCGAAAAACTTCTAGTTTTGTTTTCTTCCAACTACGTTCAGCTTTTCTAACAGCTCGTTTAGAGCCCGAGTGTGCTCATCATACCACGGCGTTGGATTAGTTTCCTTAATCTTCTTTAGACGTAAAGGAGCGACTGCATCTAATGTGCTGGAAAAGAGAGAGCCAATAGTTTCTGTTGCAGCATCGAGTTCTTCTAAGTTGTCAGGTATACTAAGGCGATGAAACTGCTCGGGGAGATTATTATAAAGCAATCTTTAGTGGTAGACGTGATGGTTCTACAATATTTATGGCTGGGTGGTGGTTTTGTAGCCTTGGCTAATTGTATTACACAAGACTAAATAATGATCTGATATATCTCGCTCTGCTGTAGAATTTCAACAGCGTCAATATCAATTCCATGCGACAGTATTAGATCTAGGGTATGATTACGACAATGAGTGGGTCCTGACACGTGTTGTCTAACTCCAATAGAGTTTAAAATGTCTGCAAATGCCAATCCAATGCGTCTTTATTATTATCTACATGGATATTAAAATCACCAACAACAAGGACTTTATCCGCAGCCAGTACTAACTCTGATAGAAAATCAGCAAATTCTTTGATAAAGTCAGTATGGTGCCCTGGTGGCCTGTATACAGTAGCCAGCACAAATGTCAACTTACATAATGTTACATAAAGCACCATCACTTCAAAGGAATTATATTTGAAATTCTTTTGAATGATTCTGAATATATTACTATAATTACAGCAACACCTCCCCCTTTGCCTTTCTGTCGAGGATTGTGTCGATAATCATAACCTTGAGGACTAGATTCATTTAAAGTAATGTAATCGTCTGGTTTTAGCCAGGTTTCTGTCAAACACAGCAAGTCTAGTTTATTGTCTGTGATAATTTCATTTACAATAAGTGCTTTTGAAGAAATAGATCTAATATTCAGTAACCCAAGCTTTATCATTTGTTTATCTGATTTATCTGTGATTTTCATTTTTTGAACATCAATTAAATTTTTACCCTTAAAAGGTTTCGGAATTTTTTGTATTTACTAGTTCGAGGTACAGACACAGTCTCTATGTGATAATATCTAGGTGTAAGTGTTTCTATGTGCTGTGAATTATCTGAGTTCTGTGACGTGAGCGGCTAGCAGACGGTCGGTTTAGCCAGTTTGTCTGCGTCCTGATCTGGGCCCTGGTTTGTCATGTTTCAGCTCTAAGACTATTTGCCAAATTTCTAGATAGAAGAGCAGCACCATCCCGGGACGGATGAATACCATCTCTTTTCAACAGTCAGGTCTGCCCCAAAAGCTTTTCCAATTGTCTATGAAACCTATATTATTCTGCGGACACCACTTAGACAGCCAGCCATTGACTGATGATAACCTGCTAACTATCTCATCACTCCGACGAACAGGAAGGGGCCAGAACAATTACTTCTGCTGACATTGAATTTGCGAGTTCACACACCTCTTTAATGTTATTTTAGTGATCTCCGACTGGCGAAGTCAAACATCATTTGTGCCGACGTGGATAATGATTTTAGAATATTTACGTTTAGCATTAGCCAGCACTTTTAAATTTGCTTTGATGTCAGGTGCTCTGGCCCCCGGCAAACATGTGACTATGGTGGCTGGTGTCTCTATTTTCACGTTCCGTGTAATAGAATCGCCAATAACTAGGGCACTTTCAACAGGATTCTCAGTGGGTGCGTCACTGAGTGGGGAGAACCTGTTTGATGTTCTTAATGGAACGGAAGAATGTTTTTTTACGCGGCTAGGCCGCCTCACTGTTACCCAATTGCCCTGCTGCGCGGGCTCTACAGCCGGAACCGAACAATGTACAGAGTTCATTAAGCTAGTCGCATCCAAAACAGTATCTGAAGACCCTGCATTCTTACTATCCTCGATTAAAGTTTGGATGCGTGTCTCTAATTCTGAGATTCTCTCTGTCAGCCTGACTATTTCCCTACATTTATGACATGTAAATCCCTCGTCGCTGACAGAGAGAGCTATACTGAACATGTGACAAAATGAACACGAAATAACACTGGGAAAGGATGACATGACTCACCGTGTTTGATCCGAGTTACCACAGCTGTTTGATGAACGCGTTGAAAGAGGAGCGCGCGAGACTGATGACAACAAGCTAGCGAGATGCAAACGCGTTGTAACAGCGATTTAGATTAAAAGATTAAAAGCTAGCGATGTCAGATTAATGTGGTAGGCAATATTAGATATATGGTAATGATAATATAAACAACAATGAATGAAAGTAAGAGATTCACAACAAAGCTATACGGAGTTCAAAGAGCTTTAAATGATACCAGTTGAGGAATAAGAGTATTATCTACCGAAATGATCGAACTTTATATGCTTTATAAACACAAAATATCGCCTTGAACATACTTCTGCTTTCCGCATTACGCCTTCCCTATTCTACTTACGGAACGAACGCGGCTCCAGTTTCGTTTTTTTCCAACCTATAATAGGTCTGTCGTGTATGATCCATAAACAAACACAATAAAACAATAATGATGCTCCTTTCTGATGGAAAAACTGGTGTTATGTAACAGGCCTCCATAAGGTCAGAACAATGAACATGGGGATTGGATTTAATTTGCAGTCTGACCTTTGCTGTTTTGAGGGATGATGTGATTTGGGTTGAGAGGTGTCAGAGCATCACTTTCAAATCACCATTTTTGATGCATCAACAAGCTGATGTTCACACTCCAGTGAGATCATAACAATAACATGCTAATAAGAGAAGACATTTCATGGCATTTCTGAATATTCTGGCCAATATCAGTATGACCAATATGATTTAATATTAGTCTCATTTTTCATAAAGTATCTAAACACTCACATAGTACACTGGAATTACCCTAAACCAGCGTGCTCTAATAACTATAGAGTGACAGAGAGAGAGAGAGAGAGACACACACACACACACACACACACACACACACACACACACACACACTTTCTTAAGAAACTTCCTGCCTAGTTCCCGTATATACCCTCAATCTCATGCACTCTTCTTGTAAACTCTAAACGCATTCTCTCTCACTAAAACACACATATCACACTGTGATGAACTGCAGTAAACACAAGCTGCAAAAGTTAACCACCATCACCACCATCATTTACACACAACAGCTCACATTGTTCACACTTGTTTCTAATGATGTGATCAAACCAACTGAATGAAATATGAGCCGTTCAGAAGTATAACAGAGGAGAACTGAATGATATGAACAATCTGAGAGAGAGAGGATGAGGAAGAGGAAGGTGAGAGAGTGTTGTTAGAACGACACACCAGAGGGTTCCTCATCATTTCCTGTGGTGTGAACACAGAGACAGTATGGGGCAGGTGTATAACACACACAACCATCCTAGTTAGTTTCAGTCTGATCTTTTCTAGGAATTTAAGCCCCGTGTTATTTTTCTTTTAGCTTTTCTAAGAATTCTCGGATGGTTATATAAAACAACACTCAAGCACACATCATCAGCACAGATCACAGCTGCGTCGATGTTCCTCTTTTCTGCTTGTCACAAGGTGACTAAAACACTTTAATATTTATTTTATGAAGTTTTTATTCATTAATTCATTCATTATTGAAGTTACAGTACTGTGGATAAATGTACTAATACATTTTAAATGTCTGACTGTTTTATCTTGAAGTGTTTTATTGCTGAACTGGAACTGATGAAGTGTAATTTACTGTCATGTTGTGATGAGAAAGGAAAGAGATGAAAGTTCTCTGATCTATTATCAGTGTTGATCTTGTGTAAATTAAGACAGAATGATGTTTCTGGTGAAGAGATCATGAACTGATCACTGAAAGAACCACAAACTATGGCATTGCTACAAAAAAAAACCCTGTAAACGTCTGTATAAGCCTGTTATATATGGATATATAATATAAAACAGAGAAGAAAAACTATAAGAATTAAGAAAGCTATAAATTTGAGTTATTAATCAAATTCATAATAATAAAGTGACAGTTATTTAAGGTAATATGATCAAATGAATTCCACATATCGATGGTTTTAAAAACAGACAAATCTAAAGGCAAGTTAAAACAAATCTGTAGAGATTAGTGATGAATCATAAGGGATTTTCATTATATTTTCCTGTTGTGGAAAATATGCAATTGTCCTGTTATAAATGTGTGTAAGATAAGTGTTTAATAAGAAAGACACTAACTTTTGTTTGTAATTGATTTATTAAGAGAAGTAGTTTATAAGGAAAGACTCTACAAGTTTTGCTTTAAGCATTTATTAAGAACATGCTGGAAGAATAGAGAAAAAACATGAATTAGAAAGAGCTTGTATGTAGTATTTATCTAAAATATGTATTAGAAGTATAAAAGAAGGTATTACCGTTGGATGATGAGACGAAGGAGACAGCAAAGAGTCTGAAGAAGGAGAAAACAAAGACGTGAAAGGCTTATATAGACAAGTCTTGAGGGAATTTCCAGAGAGGAAGACCTCAAGAGGTCAGGCTGTCTAAGGCTGAAATCTGAAGATTACGGCAGATGCTGATTCAGGACCTTCTGAACCATCGCTGATATTGCCTTGAATAAAGAACTGTTTGATGTTTTTACTTCATTTAATACTTGTATAGATTACTTGTATGTCTAGAAATTCTAATTGTAATAAATAAATGAACTTATAACTTCATAATTAAACTCTGCCTCCCATTGCACTAATGTAAATTGTTGAGAATGAAACAGACCACAAGCTGATGGATTTAGATTAGATTTGACTTATACTTAACCTGAGAATAATAAAAAATAAGGTAAAGGTGTTTAATTACGCACCATAAAAGCACTATATATAAATAAATAAATATAAATAAATAGGATCATGATGTTTACTCTTTCATGGGGAAAACCTTGTTCTTCACATGTCTTTGTGCCTCTTTCAGCAGGATATGCTCCTGCCACAAAGCAAAAATGGTTCAGGAATGGTTATCAAAATTATCCCAGAAGTTCCCCGTGGTAAATATGACTTGAGAGGGTGTTCATGTCCAATTTTTAAACTTGTATTTATGGTAATTCTGATATAATGTGAAGCATAATTCACCCCAAATTCAAAAGAATAATGAGAAATTTAGTTTTCCATGAAAATTAAGCCCATCTTAGGGATGGATGGATGAATGAAAATGAAGCATGTTTTCAGTAGCCTATAAAATATTTATTAATTGTGACATTAAAGGAATAGTTCTCCCAAAAATGAAAATTCTGTCATCATTTACTCCCTCAAATCTGTAGTTCTTTCTTCTGCTGAACACAAAAGAAGATATTTTGAATAATAGCCTATAGGTAAACAGACCAAGGCCCCTTTGACTTCCATAATATTTTTCTCTCCCATATTTATTGAAGTCAGCACTAATTAAAGGAAGATCATAACACTGTCTGATGAATTATCACTATTTTTTTTTTTTTTTTTTTTGTAAATATATATTGAGGCTGTTCAAAATATAGTTACTCCTGAACTTCAAGCAGTTTTTAGTTTTATTTAAATAAACCTCTTCTGGAGTCTGATATGATGTATGTTCACGTGATCTTCTCTCAGCTGTTGATCTGCTGTAATACTGAAGATCTCCAGTAGAGGGCGACACTGACAACTGAACCACGTGTGTCCATCCATATATTTCATCTCGTCTCCATTGTGTTTGCAGTCAGAACTCACATGGGTTTTTCTCACAGCAGATATCATCCAGTGAGTCAGCATTTCATTCTCCTCTAATGTTGAACATTTGTTTTAGTGAAATCATCTGATGCTGCTATAGTTAAGATTAGACAGATCCTTTACTGTCAGAGCAAATGTGAACACACCTGTGGCCAGTTTAAATTGCAAACAAAAAAAAAAAATGAAACATTAATGCCAGTAAGATTTATTTGTATTTTTAGTAGCAGCATTTTTAAACAATAAATTCTAAATTCTGTTGCCCTAGTGTTTGTTTTGTTCTGCTGGCCCATCACTTTTGTCATGACGTTTTAACATCTTCAACTAAATTCAGCTCAAATATTAAGACAACCCTCAGACAACCAAGTTATCAAAGTTACCAAGTTATATTATTTTTTTTAATTTTATAACCATTCAATTTACATTTATTTATCATACACAAAATTAATTCAAGTTAAGTCTTTATTTTGATTGTGTTTATACAATACAGATATATTCAAAGAAGCTTTACAGTAATTAACAGGAAAACAATGATTTGACGATGCAAACTGAATTAGATTCAAGAGGAAGGAAGAGTTCATACAACAAGTGCTTCATAATAAAGAGGCAATGATGTGCAGGTAATATAACATTTCATAATGACCATTCCTACGTTTTCAACTTGTTCTCCTGAGGAACTCGTGTCTGATCTTGTCCAGAAACTCCAGCACTAATATCAGTCATAACTGATCCCTGCAGAAGTGAAACACATTTTCACTGATCTTCGCTCACAGAAATATGAAAACAAACACAAACAGCTTAATTAAACAGGCCTATTATTTCAGTAGTACAGATTCCTCACGGTCAGATTCATTCTAAAACGTCATTTGATGAATTTCCTGCTGGTTTTCTAAAGAGAAAACACTCGTTCAGAACTTTAACACAGATGTCAATATCACAGGTGTCTGCATCAGTTCTACACTGATTTATTCTCCATTTAAGTGTGAGTGTCTCACCTCATCTGTGACTCCATCTGAAACACCAGAAGGTCTCTCTGGATCAAGAGAAACTAGAAATCACAAACATAAGCGTCTGATCATCTTCATATAGAGTTAATATGGCAGATTAAATGAGTTCAGGACTGATTTGACACATTCAGACACCAGAGGAGATTAAAGACAATATTAATATTATTTCATCTTAAATACTCACAATTTGGTTTTCCACTGTTAATGCTGCTACATCTTACTACTCCCAGCATCTTTTTCTCTCTTGATTTGTTAGTTTGTTCCTCAATCTCTTTCTTTGCCATTTATCTCTCACGAACTGAAACCTGTAGTGAATGTTTTGTCAAGTTGTCCTGCTTCATATTGTAGTTTAGCAAACAGACTTTGTTTGTTTTTTTAAACAAAGGCCACATTCACACTGTAGCTTCAGTTTCAGGAACCGCATTTATCTGCTCCACAGTGCAGCAGTGTTTCAGTTATGAATAAGACATTCCTTGTGCATTCATCAGCTTGATTCTAGCAGAACTTTGAGAGAATGTGATGATTTAGATGAGTGACAGGTTTTTACTGATTTTGACTTGTGTGCACTTTCTAGGTGGTATATAATCCATTCAGAATTTGAATAAAACTTTTGTTTTGCTGCATTAAGTAAAGTAATTATTTATTATTACAACTGGCTGCCATGTCAAATCACACATACAGTATGCTTTTCTGCTCAAACGATAGTGTTTTGCTGCTTTAATAGCAATTTATTAGGAACATTAATGCTAGGATATGAAGGATGATGTTACGTGTCGTGTAACTTGAAACTATGTGTGACTCTGGACCACAAAACCAGTCAGAAGTCGCACGGGTGTATTTGTAACAATAGCCAACTGTATGGGTCAAAATTACAGATTTTTCTTTTATGACAAAAATTATTAGGGTATTGAGTAAAGATCATGTTCCATTAAGATGTTTTGTAAATTTCCTACTGTAAATCTATTAAAAATGTAGTTTTGTGAGTGATTATGTATTGGACTTAATTTGATCAACTTTAAAGGCGATTTTCTCAATGTTTTGATTTTTTTGCACCCTCAGTTTCCAGATTTTCAAATAGTTTTTCTCAACCAAATACTGTCCAATCCTTACATCAATGGAAATATTATTTAATCAGATAATGTATAAATCTCAATTTAAAAAAATGACCCTTACGTCTGGTTTTGTGGTCCAGGGTCACAATTCATGGCGTTGCATTTAAATGTGTTTTTAAGGAGGAAGCCCATGGAGTCAGTTTACTCTCCACCCAAATGCTTCTTGTTTACTGAACTGTTGTAAACAATCAATACCACATTTGCAAATGTGCTGATATTCAGGAAAAAACACTCTTGCTTGTGTGGTATTTTAAATATTAAAAACAAGAAATTCTTAAAGTCTTTTACAGTTAACGTGTGTTTTCTTCTTTTTTTGTGTGTGTGTGTGTGTGGCTCTGCTGACACAATGAGTGTTTTTTGTCTGACAATCACACCTTCATTTTGAAACTTCTAGAGTGTCTTTAAGCTTTTCAGTGTCAACTTCAGGTAGGCCTATCAAGTAATATTCAGTTAATTTCAGGTGTTTTTCATTTTAAGGCACACCTTAATTCCCTCATTCAGAGTCATTCATGTGTGCAGTTCTGTGGTCCTCTAGTCTAGATGTGGTAGAAAACACTGATCGTGAGACATAAAAACACACAGCTGCTCTAGATGACACTGTTGTTCAGGTGTCTGAGTGGTCATAGGGGTGCCACACTATCATTATCATCCTCTATCCGAGCTATATGCCCAGCACATCTGTTCTTTTTATGGCTGCCTCTGTAATGGCATCTTTCACCCTTGACATCTCCTGCAAACATTTATTTGTGATCTTGTCTCTTCCTGTAAGTTTGAGCATTCTTCGCTCCATTGCTCTTTCAGTTGCAGTTTCTGTTCATCTGTTTTAGTTAGAGACCATGTCTCAGTCCCGTATAGTAATGCTGGTAGTTTGGTGGTATTGAAGAGATGGGTTCACAGCTATCTGCTTTACAGATAGATTACAGCTGTTGGTTTGCTGTATTGTAACGTAGCCCAGGTAGATTTAGCTATTGACTCTGTCAGTGTTGGGGGTATAATGCATTACAAGTAACTTATGTTATGTAATCGGTCGGATTACTTTTTTCAAATAACTTGTCATTTAAATTTACAACAAAATATCTGAGTTAGTTTTTCAACTTTTTAAACACAAGTTACTTTGTTTCCCCATTTATTGACTGACAGCTCTCCTGTCCCCATGTTGATATAAATCATGAGAAAGTGCAGAGGCGAAACATGATGGTTACTGTAGTTCTAGATTATGTGCCAGATTTACCAAACGGGGCAAATTAGTGTGAGAGCGCAATTCCACAAATGTGCCGATGGGAGTGGCCAGTTTTGCATATGATCTACTTCTGACATGCATATTTAAGACCACAGACCATCAAATCATTATATAACGACCAACGCAATCTAACAAGAGCAGCGCAAATTAGGGTTTCAAATAAGCAGAGCTGATGCTCATCAGGTGTGGGCCGACACAATTTGTTACATGTATAATATGGATAATGTCTTCCTTTGGCATTCCAAAGAAATGAATACAAGTGGAAAATATGTTCTCCTTTCTACCATCTGTTCTCTGCAGTGTCTGCTCCTAGCAGCAACAATTGCAGTCATGTCACAAAATTAAGAACAAATTTTTGGGCGTTAAATAATGGCGCAAGTACCAGTAAATTGAGGAGCGCAAATATTAGTAAATCTCGTTGTGAGATTCATTTCAATACTCTCCTCCCATAAATTTTGCATCTGACAGGGAAGCTTCTACAAAGTCATATGCAATAAGGTCAGCCGCAAAAACAACTCCACGCCTTTTCAGTGCTAATTTTGCACTGAGTGTCTTTAGTAAATCCCAACAGTATAAAAGGGTTTGCGCTGTCACAAGCTGTGAGTAAATCTGGCCCTATGTGGACATGCATTTACTCATCTTTCACTTGCACAAAAAGTTTCAGTATTCCTCAAAATGAATAAAATCAGTGAAATGCAAAATCAAATACTATGCAAACCTCCACTAATTAAATGTTAAATAAAACATATATTTGTATGCATTTAATATCACTTTATTGACCATCAATGTACTTGCTGCTGACCTTCGATGATTCTGTTAAACCATTTGCCCCAAAAATTGTTCTTATTAAAAAACAAACAAGCAAGCCCTGCCCAGGTGAAAAAAAGGGACGCAAAAGTAAAGTAACACATTGTATTTCATAAAAATTAACTAGCACAATTAGCTACTTTTTTGAGGAGTTACGCAATATTGTAATGTGCATTACTTCTCAAAGTAACTTTCCCCAACGCTGGACTTTGTCAATCTTTTCAGAACTGATATGGATGGAGCTATTCTTCATTTGGAGTCCGACCTTTGCTGGTTCAGCTTCACTTCGACCTCTTCTGTTGTTTCACCAAAAAACAAAACAAAAAACACAACTCTCAGTACAACATCAGATTTGTTTATCAGTTGTACAGTTTGAACTTCATTATATGATCAGTGTGTTTCTCCTCATCTGTGAGCGTCTCTGAATCATCAGACTCAATCTCTGGATCATGAGGAACTATAAAGACACAAACAGGCATTTCCAGTAAAAACCCTCATTAAAGTAAAATGAAAGTGAAAGCTAAGTATATGAAGCATTTCACCCATCCAAGTGCACACACACAACAGTGAGTATTGAACACACACACACACACACACACACACACACACACACACACACATACAAATATTAATATAGCACATGATTTCTGAATCAGTTTTTACTTTTTTATTCTCTAAATGTGATGATAGTGTCTCACCTCATCTCTGTAACTCTGAAACACCAGAATGAATCTGTGAAGCATGAGAAACTGTGAACAAGAAACACAAACATCTGATTATAGCAATTATTTCTGTGGCTCAAACAACATATCATGGGTTCAGATGCATGAATTAAATCATGAGTGTTAATTTACACACACCTTGCAGAATCTGCAAAATGAAATATAACAGAGTTTGATCTTAAACATCATAAATACTCACAGTTTGGTCTGCCGCTGTTAATGCTGTTTTTTCTGACTAGAGTTGATGTCTTTTTCTGTTTTGGTTTATTAGATTGTAACTTTGTGTCCTTTTTGGTTGTCATTTTCTCCTTCTCTCTTGTCCATACAGTGTGTTTTATTATCATCAGTCTGTGATGCTTCATTAATGTTCTCCAGTGCATTAATTTCTTGTACATTCTGCCGTTGTATAATCTGTTTAAAATATATATAGAGAGGTTCAGTTTAGAGTGAAGTTTAAAATTAGTTGACTGGTGTGCAATACAGGTTTATGTTTCATTATAACGTCTGGATTTAAACAGCATAAATGAATTAACAAAAATCAATTTTCAAAACAGTTAAAGATAAAGTGTTTTATTCACCTTGTGATGAGCTGAGAAGAGTGAATCTCCAGTGCGGCTCTGAGAGATCACACACTTCAGAGAGACTTCATATGAAAACTTCAGTGAGAACTTCTGTCAGTTCAGTTCTGGCTTAGGATTTGATTGCTGTCAGTGTGTTTATAGGTTTGTGTTTCTATGACTCCATCATTGTGTTTTCAGTGGTTGCTATTGTGATGAATAAGTAAGCTATTGGAAAGTGCTGTTGCTGTGGAGTGATTCAACTCATCCACTAGCATGTGCCGTCATGTTCATCTTTTGTGTTGAATTGGCCCTCGTTTGTGAAGCAGTCCGGCGTAAAATGACGGCATGACAACAACACTCTACTACAACAACCCAACATGGCCCCGCCCCCTTTGTTGTGTGTTCTCGGGGGCGGGGTTTATGTAAATTTTACAGTTAGTGATGTCACTAACTCAGGAAGAAGTTCATTGTAGTCCCTACCAGCCATTTAAAGCAAATTCTGTAAAAGAAAATATCTCCTTTGCATTGAACTTTGAGCGTCGTAACTTTGCAGATGTTGTTTATGTGCAAACAGCAACATTACACACTAACTAAAGTTAAAGTGAAATCAGAATTAAGGAATAATTAATAAAAATTAATAAAGAATTGTATGTGAACAGTCATTCCGGTTGTTTTTATTATTATTATTATTATTCGGGATTAATTTGCTGCCACCAGTGTAACAACCACACAGACTGAGAGGCAGAGAACAACAGGTTACACCAGGACGACATTTAATAAAACTTTAATCCATGAACATGATGTCCCATCCCAAAGTATTACTTTCCATCGGCTGTGGATGACAAATCCTGACAACTCCCAAGACGACGACTCCCATTATTTGTCTTGTTCTTGTGAACCCAATGTTGAGTATCATCTCGTGAGCAAGTTAATAAGGGTCACAGCCCTAATAATGATTCTTGTCTTGATGTCAAAGGGGTTTTATCATGTTTATCAAATATTTATTTATCATATTCAACAATTACAAAAAAATATAATGCTATTGAAATTGCACTTTAGAATAATACTAACAATGATTATCTCAATTTAGTTTAAAATGAGCTATTTGAAAATAAATACTTGACTAATTGTAGTTCTGACTCAAAGCCTTGAGTTATTTGTTGAAATTAAAGCTGTGTGAAAACGTCCCAATGTGACAACCCTGTTCTCAATTAAATCTAAACATGAAGCAAAGATATCACAGTGTACCATCATCATTATAGGCTGCAGTAATTCAATATAGATACATGACTTATTAAAAACATGAAATGTAAAGCTTACTAGATACACGCAAAGATGTCCACAACAGGCTCTTTTAATGACATGGAGAATCAAAGTGAATCACAGATCAAGATGCTTTGTCTTCTTTGTTACATAGTGTCAAAAAACACTTTCTAGCATAAATCTCAAGAATGTTCATGTTCAGCAGGTGTGTTCCTCCCTGTGTCTGCATGGATCCAAGCTGTTGAATCACAGACTGACTCGATGCTGTCAATCATTTCTTGTGTGGGATTGTTGTATCGTGAGTATTGCTGAGAGGCCAGGGAGAGGAAAGAAAGGATGTGTATAACTTAAGCAGTCTTTTAAGTCCAAGGTGTTTTATTTTCACCAGCTGTTCTTCGCAAGTGTAATTCTTGACAAAATAACAATACATATACCAAACTAAAGTGTAGCCACTAAAGTACTTATATCTGTCTCTAGCCCCATACATTAAAGGAGAATTCCAGACATCCTCGCCATCAGAACCCACCCCTCAGAACAGATAGGGAAGCTCTAATCTTAAATCTTAAAACCAAAAATTTCGCAATTAATTACAAAGGCACATACAGAAACATTACATTAAACACACAAACAAACAAACAAACAAACAAAACAAAAAAAAACCATATATTTTTTTTTATCATTTTGAAATGTTGAAATCAACATCATTACTGTTGCTCCAACTATGTATAGCATCGTTTCAAGCATTAAAAGCAGTGATCAGTGATCAGTGATCAGAGATTCTTTCAGAAAACACTTCCTTCACATCTTATGCTGTAATAGCACCTGATTTAAAATATGTAGTTGCTGCAACAATAGTAGCACCTGAATTATAAAAATAAATGCTTTCAAACAAAAATTAATGCTTTTAAACAACCTTGCAACCGCCCTTTTCGTCCGTTGCTCCTCCCCCAGTTTTAGACATGTTTGAAGCTTGTCTAAACGTGAAAACGTGCTGTCTCACAAGGTCTCGTTTTATGGTCCTGAGACTTTAGCATGTTTTTGTTTATTAATATTTAGACAATTATAATAATAATAATAGCAATCAGGATGTGAAGTGTATATATGACATGTTTATGACATATCTATACCTTTAACTACCTGATAGTTGATATATAATTTAGGTCTATATTATTTTGAATATTTAATATTGCTAAAATATAAGAAATATAAAATATGTTCCTTATTCAGTGATTGAATATTAAGAAATATTTTTCTGGTCAGGTAAAATGAACTGCACCTGTTTGAAGAGAAAACACAAAAATAGCACTTGTCAGTATAATAGAAGTTACTCTCTTTAGTCTGTGATTATTAGTGAGTCTCACCTTATCTGTGAGTCAGTCTGAAACTGTCTGGTTTTTGAGAAACTAGATATTAAAAACACAAACATCTGATTATCTTCATAGTTTTGTGTTGATTAATACACTATGTGTTTTATCATAAAGACTCACAGTTTGGTTTTCCACTGTTAATGCTGTTTCGTCTGACTCTCAGGATCTGTTTCTCTCCTGGATCAGGAGTTTGTTTCTCATAATCTTTCTTTGCCACACTGTAAAAAATGACCGTGATTTTAACAGTAAAAGACTGTAAAAATGCTGCGGTGAAAAACTGTTGATTGGTAGAATAACTGTATGATTGAATAACTGTAATAGATCTAATGGTACATTTAATGTAATTTTACGGTAAAATACCATTAAATTAACAGTTTTTGGAAGTGAAAAATAACAATTCATTGTAAAATTTACAGTGAAAAAACGTATATTGACATTCCCACAATTCCCTACGTGACACTTCACATTTGATATATTTTCGTTGAAATAACTCTGTTTCTTCTTAGTTTTTCTCATTTTTTTCTAATCAGTTATGTACATTAGGGTTTTATGTTACATCTAATGTTGTTAAATTAATGTTTATTGCATTTTTAAAATGTCATACATGTGACCATGATGGTGTTTAGTGTGTGTGTGAATGACACTGTGTGCACCTTCTATATATTAGTATTGTCCTCCTCAGCTTGTGGAAAAGCTGCTTGTGATGAACTTTGATTCATCATGTGACTCTTATGACCACTGTGTTTGGGTGACTGTCAGTGTATTATAAAGATACAAACAGATATTAGTACTTCATTAGGTTGGTAGATTAACATTGTATCAGTTAATGAAATACGTTATTTTACCGTAAATTTAACAGATTTAAAATGTAAAATTCACATGTTACTCCGTAAGTATGTTTACGGTTTGATGTCATTTTTACAGTATTGTTCTGGTAACCACAGCTGCCGGTATTTTTCCGTAGAAACAACGGGATTTTTTTTACAGTGCATTTTCCTCTTCCTCTCTTGTCTTAATGTTTAATTCCGCAGTTTGTGATGCTCCACAGATCTTCTGCATTCATTTCTTTTAAATTCTGTTTTTGCATTATCTGTTGCAATCAATAAAGGTGAAGCTGAAAACTGTTTTGAGGTTTAGATTTAGATTTCAGTTTCAAAACAAACACTAAAATCACTTTAGATTGAAATGCTTTTTCCTTTTTGGCAACAATTTAGTATGGGGTCCAGCTCTCACTTTTAACTATTGCTTAGCATGCATATTACTAGGATATTGGCTATTTAATAGTACTTATAAAGCAGATATTAATGCCTTATTCTGCATGACCTTATTCTACATCCCTTAATCCTACTCATATCTAAACTTAACTATTAAGAGTTCACTGAGGCAAAAGTTAATAGTGTATATGTGTTCCCCATACTATAGTGTTACTTTTTCTTTTTTTCAAACAGTTAAAGATGAAAGTGTTATAATTACCTTGTGATGAGCTGAGAAGAGGGAATACTGCAGATCTGAAATCTCTCTTGTTGTAGTCTGAGGTTGAGCATTTTCAAGATTTAGGAGTTTCTTTTTCACATCATCTGTGATTTACTCGCTGGTATCCCCTGTGGACCTGCTTGGGCTTGTACAGATTAAAAAGAATCTGTAATCATATTTTTTCATCCACCCTGATGCTGCACTACATGTTACAGGAATGAGTTGAGTAGAGGCGAGGATCTAAATCAAAATAATAAAAGCAAGAAGATAATAAAACAATCATGATTCAATAATAATAAAAAGGGAAACTCAAATGTTTTGTAGAACAGAACAAAGACAACAATCAACAACGAACTGAAGAACAGATATACACAATCTGAGCCATGCAGCAGTTGTCACTCGCTGATGGCTATTAGTAAAATGATACAGAAATAATTGAAATATAAAATTAGCACTGTTTTATCTTTCAAAATGTGTGACTAAACTAACATTTGACTAACATTCTGACTAAACATTTAAATTTATTTGAACATGTGCATGATGCATTGATAAATAGTGATGTACACTGACATTGTCAGTAGATTTTCAAGCAAACAGTTTTTTTTTTTTTTGGGGGGGGGGGGTTTTGCTATTTTTAAAATGGCCAATTATCATCTAATATATAAGTCTATTCATACAGTTCTCAAAACATCTTACACAACCAACTTCTGTGTAATCAAATTCCTGAAGACAAGTTTCAAAGCGAGAACAGGTCAGGACATGATAGTAATGCATGTGTTTCTCACTCACACTGCAGACAGAAATATTGTTAGAACCAAACGTGAAGTCACACCAGTCAACATGTTTTATCTCAGACTAAACCTTTCAAACACACATTCTAGAAATAACAAAATTCTTTCTACATATTTCATTAGTCTTTAAATAAAATATATTATTTTCCATTGGTGTTTCAGTAATTTGTATTATATTGTATTTGTATATTGTATAATTATATTGTATTTCATTATAAGTCATTAATATTTAAATACAGATAGACCTGAGTGCATAAAGAAGTAAATTGACTGGAGTTTTCTTCTCGATGTTTAGTTCATTTGCTCCATATTGAGCTTTACTCCATCTAGTGGCAACAGTCATGAAATGCCATTCATGTAATCTTTACTCAACGCATGATCTATTTTGCTCTTTATACACTGCCCGTTTGGATTTAAAAAGGCAAATGTTTAGGAGTCTATGATTGGATCATCATTGCAGTGATTATTATGTTTCTAGCATATGTTTAGCAACAGTTCTTCTAACCCTGACTGATGCAGTGTGTAGATTTTTAAGACACATTTATGACCATATTTCAGGATGACAATGTCAAGATTCATCAGGATCAACTTGTGAAAGAATGTTTTGGAGGATGAAGAATCATTTTCACGAGTGGGTCAAGAGTTCAATTTCAGTGAAAGTCTTTGGGATGTGCTGGAAGAGACTTTACAGAGTGCAGGACTCTTGCATTGACAATTAAAGATCTGGACCAAAAATTGATGCACTTCTTGATGGAAATAACTCCATCCATCATGGGTCTGATGAATCTTGACATTGTCATCCTGGAATATGGTCATGATTTGTCTTCTTACAGTAATTTTTTTTTTTTTTTTAATTTTCATTTTTGAAAAAAAAAAAAAATGTATATAAATTTATAGCACTATACTTTATTAACTTTTGCATCCAATAACAACAACAAAATCGTTAACGCTGCTGTGAGGGTGAGTAATGGTAAAAATTACATCTTTTCTGTTTGCCATTATCAGTCACTCTCTCTCTCTTTTCCTCTTTTTGATAGTTGTGAAAACACTATTACGGAATTTTTCTTTTGCTATTTCAGCAAATAGGTGTTTATAAAGACAATAAATGTGCATCTGGAGATAGGCATGATGAAACACACTGGTCTGTAGACCAAGATCTCAAACACTTTTAGGACACAATCCATCTCTCACAGGGAAATGCTGTTTGAGACTGTCCAGTCCTGCTCCTGAAGAGTCTCATACTAACAGCAGATGTTTTAGATAATGAGTGAAATATTATTTACATGAAGCTGAATGTGAAACTGTTCTGTATCTTTAATGAAGTGAATTTCTAAAACAACCTCTGAACAGAAATAATTAGATTATCTTACAGTAGCTTGTATTATGTGAGACTAAAGCATTTATCACTAATCAATGATTTTATAAATATTCTTCATTTAGGAGATGAATCCAGTAATCCATCTGAGTCTGGTAAGAATATTAATTATTCACTTCATCTTTTCATTTTAAAGAAAGTGAAATGTAACAGATCTTCTGTACAGTTTAGTGTGATGATAAAGAATGAACCAATCTGAGAATAAACATGATTCAAATCATTACTGGTGTGAATCTTGAGAAAAAACAATGACACTGACAAGATTTGGATGATGAAAGATTTGGCCTTACCTTCTGATTGTTAGGATTGAGAACGTTGCACGATAGTCAGAGATTTCCACACCAGCTCAGTCAGGATCCGATGCTCGTGAGGCTCGTTGGGATTAATTTAAATTCAGGTATTGATAATAGGTTATGTAAAAAGTAATTCACTCTGAGACTTGTTATAGAGAGGTTTACGAATCACCAAATATAATGGCTTTGTTTTAATAAAACAAATTCAGAATAAAAACATAACGTAACAGCGAGAAAGTGTTTACCCGAAACTTCTGTTACAAGTTTAAAGTTATATATATAGCTTGCAGAGATATCACTTCCACTTTTCATGACAGAGCATTGTTCTTATACATCGCAGTACAGCCCTTATACATTCAGTTTCCTTTTGAAGCAAGCTCAAACTGTAAAGCATTAGATACAAAGTTGCCTTGCAACACCTTTGCAGGCTGCAACACCTTCTGCAAATTCTAACACATTTTAATAGTTTCTATTTAACACTTCTAACTATGCATTTCCAAACTGAGAACATTTATATCTCACTTTAAACTGCAGCTGCAGACCAAAGTGCTTTACAAGCAAGAAACACTTAATTACAAGAACACACAACTTAAAACAACACACATCCTATTAACAACAAAAACTAGCCAATCCTCTCAAAGGACAAAGACAAAAAGTAATTTTTGACTTCAACTTTAAAAGCATTTAAAGATGAGATCTCTCTAAGTTCCTGAGGAAGAATATTCCAGAGCCTCGGCCCCGCAACAGCAAAGGCCTGATCCCCTTTTAACTTTAAATGAGTGTGAGGGACAGTAAGCAGTAACTTATTATTGGATCTTAGAGACCCTAGGTGCTTGACGAACAGCAATTAGCTCAGACACGCAAGCAGGGGCCATCCCATGCACTGCTTTAAAACATACAAAAGAGCTTTATATTTTATCCTGTAGTTCACTGTTAACCACTTAAGAGAAGCAAAAATGGGAGAGATATGATGACTTTTCTTAGCACCCACCAGCAGCCTAGCTGCTGCATTCTGAACTAATTGCAAACGTGAAATAGTGATCTGGCAGGACTCCACATACAACACATTGCAATAGTCCAGATGAGACAAAACGAAGGCATTAATTGACAAGCAATTAATAAGCATTAATTGCTTTTCAAATTTCATCTCTTGGTCAAACACCACTCTTTCCTTAAGTTCCTTATTTGGTCATGGCAAAAATCGGACCATGAACCCAAATACATGGACATATCCAAGCATCCTCTGGCAGGGCCAAAAAACATAATCTCGGTTTTACTCTGGTTCAACTGAAGCAGATTTTGAGTCATCCAGCTTTTAACCTCCTCTAGACATGCAAATAGCAAATTAGAGCCATTGTTCTCTCCAACTCTCACAGGTAAATAGATCTGTGTATCATCAGCATAAAAAATGGTAAGACATGCCGTATTTTTTTAAAAATCAAGCCCAGGGGCAACATATACAAGGAAAATAAAATAGAGCCAATAACAAAACCCTGTTGAACCCCACAAGTAACAGGTGCTGCCGTTGAAACAAAGTTACCATATTTTACAGAGAATGATCTATTTGTGTCAGGTATTGGTGGTGGAGGAAGGAGCGAGGACTCAATAATGCAGGAAAGGAAGCATGACAATACAAGAGCCAAAACATGAGACAAGAATGCACGGCAAGTGAAGGAACACTCGACCGTGTGCTCACAATAAAAGACAGGACTGGGAGCGCGAGTGTCCAAATCCCGACACGAAACCGAAACCAAACTAGACACGAGTGCCGGGATCCGAATGCCACACTCCCAACATGAAACAAGGCACGCAGACAAGAGAGCGCATGGCTCGAGAACACTCGAGACCGTACGCTCACACAAAGACTGGACAAGAACGGGAGTGTCAGAGCTCTGTCACAAAACTAAGAAATAAACTAGACAGAAGTGACAGAACCCTGACAATTCGACAGATAAGACTTGAACCACTCTAATACTGTCCCAAGAATTCCAATTACATGGGATAACCGCTTTATAAGAATCACGTGGTCTATTGTGTCAAAAGCTGCACTTAAGTCCAATAAAATCAGGACTGCCCACCATGTTACCTGCATCTCTGATTATACGGAGGTCATTAAAGGTGCAAAAGAGGATCTTTTCGTCGACTGAGAATCCAAAGACTGAAATGAGCGCATGCGTAAGAACAACCCCCCTCCTTCACAGCTCATTTCAGGGGAACGCCTCCCAAAACTCGTGCACGAGTATTGGAACAGGAGTGTTTACCACCGGCATTCGCTGTGTCGTGTTTTCTCACCGCAGGTAATTCATAATCTGCAGTTGTTACTCCTGTCTCCGGACAAAAACATTGCATGCGGCGCCTGTGGAGTGTGGAAAGTTACTGGAGCGCGCAGCCGCGCTCGTCTCTCACAAGGAATGTCACGGCAGTGATTGACAAGCCAGAGGGCCAATCGTTTACGCGATGATCACGTAAACGGTTTTTAAGGCCCTACCTCATGCACAGATGATGTATATTAATATTATTCCTTTCAGTGCACCTAATAAATAGTCTTTTATCAGTTAGTGAAGACAGTTTCAAGTAATATTGCAAAAATGTATAAAACAAAACATCCTCTATAACACCTTTAACAATAAATGCATTTGAACTAATATGCATTTTAAATTCATAATAATTTTTTTTTTTTTACATTATTATCATTTACATGAACTAACAAAGAACAATATATATTTACAATATTCAATAATCTTTGTCAGCATTAGGTAATAAAAATGTAATTATTGTGTATTCATGTTCACAGTGCATTAACTGTTTAATAAATTCTGTAGAAGGATTTGTCATTGTTAGTTCATTAACAAACAAGACCTGAAGTGTTACACAAAGTTTTTACTTAAAAAGGAAGATCATAGAGAACTGAGAATGAAGTCTGACACTGAGTCTCAAGCTCTGAAAGAGGAGTGTTGTGTGTCCATAAAGAGAGGAATATTTGAAACATGTGTGAGAAAACCTCTACACTGATCTAATGCTGTAGAATTCTCTCTGCTGAGAAGATTTATTTCTACAGATGCTTAGTTTCTATTCTAGGCCTATTTCACTCATTTCTCTATAATTGTGTGTTTGGTGCTTCTCGTTGTATCACTGCTATCACTTTATGATTATGTATTCGAAATAACACTGGTCCTGTGATATAATATGATCCAGATGCAGACACGTCACATGTGATGAGTGTCAGGTTATGATCAGTTTATGCTCCATGTTCAGCTTCAGATCTCTGATTTCTCCTCTAACCTGAAACTGTTACTGTCTAATTCTGCCATCTAGTGGACAAAGATGGGAACAACTGTTAATATTCTATTTAATGCGGTTCATATTCTGTAGTGTCAAATGAAAGTTTTCAGCGGTTCTGAATACCATGATGATTTCAGGCTAATGTCTAGTGAATATTTGATCTCTTTCCGTCTCTTAATTAAAGACATTGTCAATTAGAACCCCATTAAAGTAGCCTAGTTTATTAACCACTGTATAAAATCCTTACATATATTTTGCTGAATATGATCTCTTTGTTCTGGCAGCTGAACAAAAAGAATGAAAGAAAATTAATCCATGAACACGAATTATGTTGTTGAATTAACTCATAAAGACCCAATTGTACTGTACAGGTACTCTAACAATACTGATTTTATAGAAATATTAGTAATATTACTGATCTGCCTGCATTGACACCACAGTCCCTTACAATAAAAACCACGTGACCACATTTACATGTGATTTTGCACATGTGAAATTTAACACGAATGTAGTGATAGTCACAATTCACTTAAAACCAAGGATCATGCATCAAAAAGCAGAAGCTGGATATTTCACTTTATAACTTGTTAAATATGCATATTTTTAACGCATCGATTCACTTCAAAAGGCTGTTTTTTTTTCAGAAGGCATTAAATAATTATTTATCAATATACTTCTGATTGTGTTCATCGGAAAGAAGAAAGTCATATACTTAGTAAAGCTTGGGCTAATTTTCATTTGAAAGTGAACTAATACTGATAATTTCTGATAATGACTGTCATCTATTACAATGCTGTATAATGTGATGGAATATTTAAATGAATCATAACCAACATTTCTTTTTTCTTCAAGGATTAACATTTATATGATTTTAAAAACCTAAATGTCATCAAACCTGGGCCAAAGTCAGTGTGTGTCTGAATCATATTTGAATATAAGAAAAGGGGAAATTAAACTAGACAACTCTCTAAATATAATAGTTGCATGACATACTAACCAACAAACTAATAAACACATGATTTGGGCAGATCTTGCTTTAGTAACAGAAGGTTTGACATATGAAGGATCATATTGTAGAATGCTTTGCCATGCTCCTGTCCGATATAAACTCTTGTACTCTTTTAGCTGGTGTGATTCTCTGTGATCGATACGAGGAAAACATATTATAAAGCACAGTCTGTCTGTCTGATTTTGCTGCGCAGCAAGTTAGGAATTGACATTCGCACATGAACTACATTTGCCATAACTCTCTTCCCATTATTCTCATCATGCCTGATTGTTTCCACCTGTGGTTCATTAGCTTGTTTGTCTTAGTCTATTTAAGCTGTTCTCATTTGGTTTGGTGTGTAGTCTTGATAATGTTACCAGGAGGTATAATAAGCAAGAAGGCGTTCAAGCTTAACTGTGCGGTATACACAAACATCATCTGACAACTGAAGAGAAAACAGAGCAACTAAAATAGAAGGCAAATGAGGATACTAACACCTGTGATGATTAATACATGTCCTACTGAATACAAAATGTACATGAAAACGAAACTGAATGTATTTAACAGTTGGGTAGCCACCACAGCTGCATGGCTAATCAAGGGTAAAAGGGAAAAAAAGTATATACAAATACACAAATACACAAGAGAGTATGATGAAAAAAAAAATCCAACAGCTATCATCTATACCACCTACAAAACCACCAATACAAAAACACAAGCAAACAAACAAAAAAACACCCACAACATACAACAACCTAAAAAAAACCCTCAAGATTATAGCCTAATAACCATAGATATTAAAGGGACACAACCAGACAAATGCACGATGATCCTGAACTTATTCCATCAGTTAAAAAACATTCTTGGTACACCAAAAATGACCTGACGAATGGAGATATGCTTCTGACTATCTGTCCATGTGTGGAAGATTACCAATTTTGTCTATTTTTCTTAGCCAATCAGAATCATTCAACCTGAAGTAATGATGTAGTTAGCTGACTCTGTATAATTATTGTGGAAATGTGAATGTACGCAGAGCGGCCTACGAACTCCTTGTGAGACTTGAAGCTGGCGTCTGCTGATGAACTGCTGATAAAGTTATCTTCAATTTATTATTTCTTTAAAAACTTTGAATCCGGGTATATATATCATAGTCTTTTGGGTCTGTAACTGTAAAACATCATCAGTTGTTTCTTGTAAAAAAGTTTCCAGAAATTTTACTTTGCATATTGAGTGTCGGGACTGAGAAAGGCTCAAATCTTCTCTTTTGCTGCTCTTTTCTTTAAAAATGGTACTTCTATGAAAGAAGAAAAGAAATCCCCTAGAAATGTTATGGAAATATTAAATATAATAACACTTCTCATGAAATGTCGTGACTCATAACAGTCCCACACTGAAGTTAAACAGGTTTGTTACAGTAAAGTTATTTTCATTCTAAAAAAGTGGCTTTATGTCAAAACAGCGTCTGACGAAGCAGCAGAGAAACAAAAACAGTCTTTATTATAATCCAAAATAGAAATACTTAAACTTGAAGCTCTGACAATGACGTCACTGAAATACGCGGGTATAAACAGATGTGTTCTTCAGGTGTCACTCTGTTTGAAGACGTCCAGGCATGTCCTCAGTGCAGCAGTGAAGCGCAACATCTCGTTCAGGAGGACAGTCAAGTAACCAGAGATGTTCCTTTTCAAAACTGTGCAATGCTGCACTGAGCGCTTTGGGAATGGGAATACACACGCCACTGTGCTGAAGGTCTCTGGAAGATCTTGTGAGCCCGGAGTAACATGAACATCCAAACTATAAAATCTTATGAATGTGTGTGGAGAGGACCAGCTGTGCATCACATACTTGCTGCAAGGGGGGGGCGCTCCTTATCAAAGCTTTGGAGTAAGCAAACCCCCTGGTGGAATTGGTCCTAATTCCTGGAGATGAAGCTTGACGGTACGCCTCGGAGCAATGGCATCCCCTCATCCAGTGTGACATTATTTATTTAGTGACCGCTGCCCCTGTTTCCACCTCCATTGCTCTGACTTACACCAGCTGGTGCGGTGGACACACTTCTGAAGAGAGCGGACTGGACACACAGTGAAGTTTCCCTGAAGGCTTCAGGAGTGATCGGATGTACGGTTGAGAATGGATCCATAGAAGGAAGTCAGGATGAGGATTCTTCTGGCAGAAGCTTCAACACTGAAAAAGTCTCTAAAAGGGGTTATAATACTTTCTGGTGAAAGTAAAGATTAATATAGCATCAGATTTCTGCATGTTTTAACTCTTTTAATTCTCTGTATATGATGATAGAGCGTCTCACCTCTTGTGTGACTCTGAACACAAGAATGAATCTGTGAAGCATGAGAAACTGAGAATGAAAAACACAAATATCGGATTAATTATAGCAATAACTCAAACAGCAGAGCTATCATGTGTTCAGATGTGTGCACTGATTCATACATTTCTGTCCAGTTGTGGACGTTAAAAGCTCTGGGTATATTTCACTTTCAGTGCCCTGTCGCGTCTCGCACGCAGTCTTTCGCATCTTTCAAAGTATACTCAATCGTGGATGACTGAGTTCAACCAAAATCCCTTTAAGACAAGTCATTTCACTCGGTGGCCATCTTTGAAATGCCGTTCGGGCATTAAGTGCAGCTCCTATCTCTTTGAATGGGGAAACATCAAATTCTCTAAAGCTGTCTGCCAAGCTTTCGATTAAATTTCATATTTGAAATCACCAATGAAATCTGACAACAGCTGTCTCATAAATTTTGTTTCTAAACGCTCGAATCATGACAAAAAACGGTATTTTTCAGGCTGGATCAAGCTAAAGCGCATGCGCAGACCTAAATGCGCGTCTCTTGTGCCTCATTTCTGAGGCGCGCATCTGACTGTTTCTAGAAATCGGTACTTATTTCACCATATTGCGCGTCGCACTTTCTCCCATTCAAAACAATACGAGTGACACGTCTTGTGTTATTCTGTAGTTTTTGATTCAACACATGCGCAGTACAACCTTACCAGACATCGGAGGGCAGCAACGGGATATTCGCTGGGCATGATCATAGAAGAAACATGCAGCCACCAATGCAACATAGTTTGGAAGACACTCTAAACAAGAACCTAAAATGATGAAGAAGGATATGCTTCTAAATTTACTCGTCTTGGAAGAAGTTTCTCTTTGTTTCAAGCGTGTTGTTTTTAAATCGCTCTTTCCACACTCTTCTCCGACGACTGCACACTGTGCTCAGTACTGTGCTGCTTTGAAATTTGGGCTGCACATGGACGGGGCGAAAATTAACTACGTCATGCGGACGGTGCGCGAACGCGGACGGCCAAAGTATACCCGGAGCTTAATCCTCTGGTGCTGTTCGGTCATTTTTAACAGAAAAAAAATTGTTTTGTTTTGAATGTTTTACTTCATTAGAATGGTACGATGCTTGGTAAAGAATTCAGCTCTTGACAAATTTGAAAAGGTTAAATTTTTTCTAGACAAAAATGACCAAACGAAATCTTACTGACTTTTAGATAAACCTCAAATTTGGAACACAACTTGTTTAGATTTGGCTTCAATTTTCTCACTGTTTTAGAATAAAATATGTTTTGGAAATAATATATTTCATAAAAAATTTAAAATTTTTGTGTTTTTTTTTTTATGATTTCTTACTTATTTTGTTTTTTACTTTTGTTTTACTTTTCCCACTTCAGCAATAATCTGTTTTCTTTATAAAGACCAAATGTAAGTTGTGCTTCAAAGCATCCAAGATTTATGACAGATCAAGTTTACAGAATCTGCAAAATGTGAATATGTGAAAACAAATAAGAATAAGAGTAGGCTACGCATAAAAAACTTGAACTGTATTTCACACAGTAACAGATGTTTACATATAGTTCAAGACAGAATAACATAGAAGATGAAAACTTATGATTGTAACATTTTAAACATCATAAATACTCACAGTTTGGTTTGCCGCTGTTAATGCTGTTGTGTCTGTCTAGACTCGGTGTCTTTTTCTGTTTTGGATCATTAGACTGTAACCCTTTGTCCTTTTTGTTTGTCATTTTCTCTTTCTCTCTTGTCCATACAGTGTGTTTAATAATCTGCAGTCTGTGATTCTTCATAAATGTTCTCCAGTGCATTAATTTCTTGTACATTCTGTCGTTGTATAATCTGTTTAAAAAATACACAGAGGTTCAATTTAGAGTGAAGTTTAAAAATTGGTAAATATGTGTGTAATACAGGTTTATGTTTCATTATAACAGAAACACAAATGACTGTATTTAAATAGCGTAAATTAATTAATAAAAATCTAAAAGAACATAAAACGATTAAAGAGAAAGTGTTTTAATTACCTTATGATGAGCTGAGAAGAGGAGACATCCACTGCAGATCTGAGAGATCACAAACTTCAGAAAGACTTGTATGTCTCTCTGCCTATGAATGGTGGATTATGTTCTTCCCACCTGCTGTAGGCGTGTTTACTGGTTTATAAATGCATGTTTTTTGTTTTTTTATTTCTAGGGCTAGATCAATGTTTCTGTATGGTTGCTATAAATATTAACATTTAGAGACACAGTGGCTGATTTAATGCTGATATAATAATTTAAGGATGGCAAATGCAGATTACTGAGATATATTTACCATATTTTACACTATTTACTCAAATTTAGAATTGTATCATAATCCTGTGCTGGTTGTGGTAGATGTATTTATATGTTCTTATATATGTTTATATGTTCATTTGAAATTCATACAAAATGTAAAAGTTTTTTTTTTTTTTTTTTGTTGTCGTGCAGGATTGTAAAACACAGCGGTGTGGTCAGAGATTACAGACTAGAGCATGATGATAGAAAACATGTGGGCTAAAAGCAGAAACAACATTGCAAAACATTATGACTGTCACCATTAGGTTCAGTTCGGACTTTCAGGCCACGTACACACTGCAGCTAAATTCGATTGTCACTTCACCTTTTAGTGCTTAATCGCTTTCTGTACACACACAGTTCATAAAAATACGGGAGTGACAACTGCATTTACAGAAATTATGCAGTGTGTACAGAACCAAACTGAACAAGTAGTTGTTAATGACGTTTTTTAACCTTCATCAGAGATGCGTCTCTCTTGAGCTCAATCACGGAAAGCACGAGCCTTTTCTTATTCGAGTTGCCAGATCTTGCTAGAAAAATCAGCGAAAAAGAATAAGCCCATGATAAACCTAAATAAATCATATTCTTTATGCTGAAACGGATACCAATTATGGATACCAAACACAAGAGACAGCAGAATGACGCTATGGTTTCCAAGCTGTTAATCATTGCATTTTCGAGAGTGAGTATTCCGGATGTAACAGGTATACAAAGTATACTAGTAAATAATGTTATAATTCACACAAAATTGTTCCTATACGTTATGATACCTGATCTAAAGGTGCGCTTCTTCTTTAAGTGATGCAAGGTCACAGTATGACCTAATTTCCTGTCCTGTCTCCTCCTCTTCCCTTTTGAACTGTGATTCAATGGAAGAGGTAGGTTTCTTTTGTCATCCTGTTAATTTTATTTAATCCTTATGTTAATTATATCTTTTATATCTGTATTTCCACCCAAACTTATGTGTAAAGTAGCCTACTATTTTATTTATCCTTGGAATTATTTTTGATATTTTACATTCTTTGAGGAATATTTCTGTCTTTTATGTGAAACAAGCACATGGTAATGGAGGCGCATCATATTTGTTTTATAGAGTGTTATAAGGGCCACTCAATCTGAGGCTGCTTATTTGTCTCTATTGATACAGGTATGTTTTCCTGTATTATTATTTTCCTTATGTTCATGTTTTCTTCCGGCCTTTTGAACTGTGATTCAATGGAAGAGAGTGTTATAAGGGCCACTCAGTCTGAGGCTGCTTATTTGTCTCTATTGATACAGTAAAAGATCCAGTGAATCGGCTGCTTGCTGTCCCGTGTCTGTCTCTTCATTCAACACAACGTAACACAACGCAGACCAAGTTTTAATACCCGGTGTCGCTGGCCGCACATCACGCTGGGCATAAGCGAGCCGCACGGGTTACACGTGGTGCCGTGAACCTTTGAGTTTCGCATGATCGGCTGTTCACCGATCGCCGGAGTCGCTGCTTCAACAGACGACGGGTGTGCTGTTCCGAATCGCTGGAGGAGTGTTTCGCTGACCGCGGAGGCCGCAGCTCGTTTCATCTCGTCACCTGTGCTCGACCAGTTCACTGTATCTGCTGCTCACATCAAGTAGGACGGCTTTAATCGAACGATTGCTTTTTGTGAGGTATGGTTGAGAACTGTTTTGTTTCTATCGACTACTATTCGCTGCATATACACTTTGATGTGTGTTGAACTGTTCCGTGAAACTGAACACTCATTATAAAGGAATTTGATCGTCACGTGGAACATTTTTTTTCTCATTCTCTGTGCAACTGTATGCTGAACTGTTCTTCGCGCTGCTGCACGCTCATAATAACGGAGGTTTTTGTGACCGTCACATACGTAAGTTTTTTTTTTTTTTTTCTCTCCGTGAGACGTCACACTGAACTGCTTTGAAAGAGCTTTATTACATGTTTCTGCAAAGTGTGTGTATATATATATATATTTTATTTATTTTTTTCTCTTCAGCATACTATGTTGTGTCTTTAATGCTTTTAATTCCATCTCTTGGTGTTTACTATTCAAGTTGAGTCATGTTTGAGGACACTGTTAGTCAAGATAACTTGATAAGCTCTGTGCAACAACCTAACGCCATGTTTCCAGTAGGCAGGGGTAGTGGGGCTGTGTTTAGTCGTCCTGACAAAATGTCTGATACTCCACCTCAATGTTTTGGGAGGGGAAGGGCATTCTTTAATGCAGAAATTGACCATGTACATGCATCTGATTCAGCTATTGGTACCTCAGTGGGCCCTACTGCCTGTTCCACACCTTTTGCACGCTTGAACGCTGATCATGTTTTTACTTCAGAGTCCTTAGGCAGTTTTATTTCTGATTTAGCTCAGAAAATTGGCCAGAGCATTTCGGCCAGTCTCGATTTAACACAACAACCCAGCCAAATGCAATCTAAGTCAAATGTGCAGCATTCAGATGACTGTGCTGATACGTCAAAATTGAAAGTGATTGTCCAACATGATGTGACACCTCCACCATTCTTTAGAGGTGATCGAAGTGATTCATTTACTGTGCACGAATGGGAGGACATGATGTACAGTTATTTGAACAGTAAGAAATGCACTGATGACACTGCTTCTGATCTCATTTTGAGCAGATTGGCCGGAAAAGCAAGGGACGTGGTCAAAGTGTCCTTACGTAGCTTCCCAGGGCAGACTACTGCAGTACTCCCCGCCACAATGTTTGATATACTGAAGCATAATTTCAGCGAGTTAACTTACTCGAACATGCCTATGGCTGACTTCTACAACACTCTTCCTAAGGTGACGAGAGTCCAATGGACTACTGGATACGGCTGAATAAGGCGATCGATGTGGCTGATGAGTGTTTACGTAGACGCAACAAGTGTGTTGAGGATCCTGCAGCTGAAGCTGTTATGATGTTTGTCTCTCACTGTCCAGATCCTGGCCTTGCTTTGTCTTTTCAGTTCAAGCCTGCCGAACAGTGGAGTGCTGCTGAGGTTCAAGAACGACTGGATTGTCACCGCAGGAACCTGAAAAGAACTTCTGCTAGAACCCAACGTTACTCACCTGTGTTCGCCTGCCATCAGGGACACTGTTACTGTCCGTGACGATCCTGTATTGAGTTCTCCCAAACAGCCTGAACCCTCCTCAGGTCAGTCACCATGTTCGTATGGTCAGCTCAACCCTAACGCTGTCCCTTTTACGCCTAACAATAGTATGCAACAGTTAGTCGGCATGATGGATAAAGTTCTGTCTCTCTGCACTGCCTCACTGTCCTCATCCAATCCTGGATGTCACGTCACAACATCAGACCCCATGCCTAGTGCGAGCCTAGCATGTAAAGTATGTCGATCTAAAGAGCACACTACACATTCTCATTGCATGCGGCAGAGGCTTTGCCGTAACTGCTTCAAGCCTGGACACTTTAAGAGTGCTTGTCCAAAGACGACAAGCTTTGAGCCACGTACTTCTGCCACTCAGTTAAACTAAATAGCCCGTGTGTGGAAGGGGGTAGCATGGGCAGCGATATACTTCCCCTATAAGATGAGTCAGACCCACATGAGATTTTTTGTAAATAGTTGCAAGTTGCAGCCACCTGATAAAACGGTGCTGTATGTGGGATCTCAGAGAATCGATGGAGCTAGTGAACTGTTTTATGCTCCTGTGACTGTCAGTGGCCAGTCTGTACTGAATGGTTTGCTAGATTCTGGCAGTATGGCTTGCACCCTGAGTACGGAGAGTGAATCCAAGTTGCGTGCCGAAGGAGTTCTTTCGCAACCTTCCTGGTTCCAAGTTCCTGGTAACGTGGTCCTTGTGGGCTGTGGTGGTCTTACTATTCAGCCTAAATGCACATATGACCTGGAAATCGAAGTCTATGGATTCAAGTTCATCGTACCTACTTTAGTAGTGCCTGGACAGAAAGATGAGTTCATCATTGGCAGTAACGTTATCAAATGTGTGCTTAAGAAGATGAAAGCCGAAAAGAAATACTGGGAAGTAATTTCATGTGAAAACAGCAATCCTGAGTCTGAAGAGTTCCTTGAGCTTTTGAGCTGTATTTCTCGTTGGTCTGGTCCTCGCCAGCCTGTTAAGCTCGGCACGGTGAAGCTCTGTCAAGCAGTTACCTTACTTCCCAGAAGTGAACACCTGGTCTGGGGAAAACTTCCTGCTAATGTTAATGTTTCCCCAGGAAGCACAGTCATCGTTGAACCCACTTCTTCACGTTCAGCACCCCGTCATGTTCTTGTGGGACGCGTAGTGAGCCCTATGTGGGGTGATCGATGGGTGCCGATGAAGATTTTGAACCCCACACAGTCTCCAATAACTCTTCGTCGTAATGCTAAGCTGACTGATGTGTCTCCTTGTTTGGCAGTAGAGGATGTTGCTGTCACGCAGAATCTATGCAGATCTCATGATGTTCCTGATACAGCTTTCCCCAAGCCCGTGTCATCTGTCGATCCTGTTAGGTTATTGCATGAGTACGGCTTGGATGACATTAATATCGATGAGTGTGAAGTCTCCGACTTATGGAAGGAGAAGTTGGCAAGTGTTATCGTGTCTTATCGTGATGTTTTCTCCAGAGACCGACTTGATTGTGGAGGGGCGAAGGACTTTGTACACAGGATACATTTATGTGATGAACATCCTTTCCGTCTGCCCTACCGCCGAATCCCTCCTGCCCACTATCATAAGTTGCGAGAAGTTCTTTCAGAGATGGAAGAAAAAGGCATTATCAGCAAATCAGTTAGCGAGTACGCATCTCCCTTGGTAATGGTTTGGAAGAAGGATGGATCGTTAAGAGTCTGCACTGATTTTCGCTGGCTTAATGCAAAGACCATAAAAGATGCTCATCCTTTGCCCCATCAGGCAGATTGCCTGGCCGCTCTTGGTGGCAATCTTCTATTCAGCTCTGTGGACTTAACATCTGGATTTTATAACGTCCCACTCCATGTATCTGATCGGCATTACACAGCATTCACAACGCCCATGGGCTTATATGATATAACCGTCTCCCCCAGGCCTGCGTAACAGTCCAGCATCCTTTATGCGCATGATGCTCAGCGTATTTGGAGATCTTAACTTTTCCAGCCTCCTTTGCTATCTCGATGATTTGCTGGTTTTCGCCCGTTCCGAAGAAGAGGCATTGAAACGCTTAGAAGTGGTGTTAGCACGGATGAGAGCTAGTAATTTGAAGTTGGCTCCAAAAAAGTGTCACTTCCTCAGGCGTTCCATCAAGTTTTTGGGCCACGTGATCAGCGGTTCAGGAGTTTCAGTGGACGAAGATAAGGTTACAGTCATTGCTGTCTTTCAGAAGAAAGACCTAATGAAAGAGGATGGCAGCACACCTTCGCCAAAAAGAATTAGATCATTTCTGGGCATGGTTCTTTACTACCAAAGCTTCATCCCTGGCTGCTCACAAATCGCAAAGCCATTGTTCAAGTTGACTGCTGGTCAAAAGTGTTTGGTGAAAGGCACAAGTCGTCGTAATAGTAATGGCACTTTCCGGGAGTTGACTCCTCAAGACTGGACTCCTGACTGTGATGTCGCCTTTGAGGAGTTAAAGAGAGCCCTTGTCGAGAGTGTGGTGTTGGCCCACCCTGACTTTGAGCGTCCCTTCATCCTCTGCACTGACGCATCGTTGAATGGCCTTGGCGCAGTGCTCTCTCAAGTTGCTGTTGGCGAGGATAAAGCACGTCCTATAGCGTTCGCCAGCAAGTCTTTGAACCACAGCCAAGCCAATTACCCTGCACACAGGCTGGAGTTCTTGGCCTTGAAATGGTCCGTATGTGACAAGTTCAGCCATTGGCTTAAAGGCCATGAGTTCACTGTATGGACTGATAATAATCCGCTCACGTACATCATGACAAAACCTAAACTGGATGTGTGTGAGCAGCGCTGGGTTTCAAAACTTGCCCCATACAACTTTAAGATCAAGTACATTCCTGGGAGGTTAAATGTTGTGGTGGATGCGCTCAGTCGCGACCCGTTTGTCAAGCCGGTGAGTCAGCGAATTCTGACCGAGCCTTACTCCGAGCTGCTGAAGCATGTACACGGTGTGGAAGATGATTCTGTACAGAGAGCATTCCATCTTACGTGCCAGCCGCAAACACTTGGCACTGAACGCGATCAAAACTCTGAAATGGATGTTTCTATGACTGCTGAGGATGTGTCGTCCATCTTGTCATCTTGTGGTGATTGGGATTTAGGAGCAGTATCCAGAGCAACGTCCCTAGCTGATCACATGAGCTCTTTAATTCCTGCCTCCTGCCTCTCAAGCTTTTTTCATTGTCTGAATTGCAGTGTCAGCAACACAAGGACGCAGTTATTTCACGGGTGTCCTTCTATGTCAGCAGGAAGCGTAGACCTTCCAGGCGCGAGCGTGTGAATGAGGATTTGCGTGTATTGAGGATTTTAAAGCAGTGGGACAAACTCTTTTTGCTCAATGGCATTCTGTACAGAGCCATCAAAGATCCACTCACAAAGCATAAGAGAATTCCGTTCATCCTTCCTGTATCCCTGAAACGGCAAGCTCTCTCTGGTGTTCATGATTTGGCCGGTCACCAGGGCCAGCCACGTACACTGTCTTTAGCCCGCCAGAGGTTTTTTTGGCCTGGGATGGAAAGTGATGTACGTGATTACGTCAAGACTTGTACCCGTTGTGTCCTGAGTAAAACTCCAGAGCCAGCTGCAAGAGCATCAAGACTACTGCCCCATTGGAGCTCGTTTGTATTGATTTCTGGTCCGCCGAGGATAGGCACAATAAATCTGTGGGTGTCTTGGTAATCACGGATCATTTCACCAAGCTAGCTCACGCTTTTCCATGCCAGAACCAATCGGCTAAGAGTGTTGCAAAGAAACTCTGGGATGGTTTCTTTCTGTGTTTATGGCTTCCCCCAGCATATCCATTCAGACCAGGGAGCAAATTTTGAAAGCGAGCTGATAGCAGAGCTCCTTGATCTTGCTGGCGTCGACAAGTCACGAACTTCCCCGTACCACCCCATGGGAAATGGTGGAACTGAGAGGTTTAACAGAACATTAGGTAACATGTTGAGATCGCTTCCACCCAGATCTAAACAAAAGTGGCTGCAGTTAGTGCAAACGATGACATTCGTGTATAACTGCACTGCCCATGAAACAACTGGATTTGCCCCTTTTTACCTGATGTTTGGAAGGGTGCCGAGATTACCTGTTGACCTCATGTTTTCAAGTGTGCTTCGTGATGAGTCATTCTGTGATTACAATGACTATGTTCAATCTCTCGTCAGTGATCTACAGTCTGCTATGGTGCTGGCTCAAAAGAATTCTACTGCAGAACAGAAACACCAGTCTGATCAATACAACAAGAGAGTCAAGGGATTGCCTCTGTCAATTGGTGATCAAGTTCTCATCGCCAACAAAGGCTGTCGAGGTAAACGGAAGCTTGCCGATAAATGGGAACCCACCATGTACTCTGTTGTCGCTTCGAAACCTTCCCTGCACATTTATAAGATCCGTGACAGGTCTGGTCATGAGAAAGTGGTACATCGGAATCTCTTGTTGCCAGTTAACTTTCTTCCTTTGCCCACAACAGAGTTTGAGTTTTCTGTTAGTGAATGTGCTGGTGATGATCCTTCTTCCTCACCTTCTCAATCTATATGTGATGTAACTGAGTCAACAATACCTGTCACTAATGCTTTGTCACATGCAGAGTCTCTATCTGTCATTTCTCACATGGCTGTGTGTGATGATGATGATTGTACAGCTTCTTGGGTCTCATCTCATTCTTTTCAAGATGTTTCTGAAGCACACGCTGATTTATCTGTTGTTGACCCTGACACTGTAGCTAGTGCTTTTTCACCTACTGTCCCTGTTTCTACAGATTTGTACGATCCTGTGGTTGACAATAACCCTGACAATCGTTACATTACCAGGCTTGGTAGAGTAATTAAGCCTGTTCGTAGGCTGATTGAATCAATGGTTCAACTTGAGACCTTACTTGGTGTGGAGTCCATATCTCCTGTTATTCATGTTTAAATCTGTGTATAGCATTGCTCTCTGATACTACTGAGTGTAATGTATTGTTTTTTTCTCATGTGTATACTGTTTAAGCAAAAGGTCTGAGTTTTTCAAAGTGTAAAAGGCACTTTTATATGCCTACAACATGTGTAGTGGCTTGGCCAACTTCTTACATATCTGTATCCCTTAGTTGGGTAACTTTTCATGTTGAGAGTCTTCACTGTTTTTTTCTGGAGTGTAGACCAAGTCATTCTCAACCTGTGCTCTTGTTTTTGTTATACTCTGTGGAATTTTGTGTAAATTCTGGGGGGTGAGTGTAACAGGTATACAAAGTATACTAGTAAATAATGTTATAATTCACACAAAATTGTTCCTATACGTTTTATGATACCTGATCTAAAGGTGCGCTTCTCCTTTAAGTGATGCGAGGTCACAGTATGACCTAATTTCCTGTCCTGTCTCCTCCTCTTCCCTTTTGAACTGTGATTCAATGGAAGAGGTAGGTTTCTTTTGTCATCCTGTTAATTTTATTTAATCCTTATGTTAATTATATCTTTTATATCTGTATTTCCACCCAAACTTATGTGTAAAGTAGCCTACTATTTTATTTATCCTTGGAATTATTTTTGATATTTTACATTCTTTGAGGAATATTTCTGTCTTTTATGTGAAACAAGCACATGGTAATGGAGGCGCATCATATTTGTTTTATAGAGTGTTATAAGGGCCACTCAATCTGAGGCTGCTTATTTGTCTCTATTGATACAGGTATGTTTTTCTGTATTATTATTTTCCTTATGTTCATGTTTTCTTCCGGCCTTTTGAACTGTGATTCAATGGAAGAGAGTGTTATAAGGGCCACTCAATCTGAGGCTGCTTATTTGTCTCTGTTGTTGCAGTAAAAGATCCAGTGAATCGGCTGCTTGCTGTCCCGTGTCTGTCTCTTCATTCAACACAACGTAACACAACGCAGACCAAGTTTTAATACCCGGTGTCGCTGGCCGCACATCACGCTGGGCATAAGCGAGCCGCACGGGTTACACGGACACACATGTAATGATAATCTAGGGGATTCACTCCTGCATTTAAATGTTGTTGTCACTCCTGAAACTTAGTGTGTACGTGGCCTCAGTTTGTTGTCACTCCTGTCTCTGTTCCCTGTTCCACCTTGCCGCCACTCATCAGACCACCATGGACACAAACGACCCTCATCATTTTTTTGATCAAAATGTACAAAAATTATATAATGAGAATGTACAACATGAATCCATTTTCCAAACCGTGTTTTTGTCTTATCCTGAATCATTATGGTACACTTATAATAAGTGTTTATATTCGGACTATTTCAGAGCAGACTGGTAGGTCCCGCTGCAAAGTATCACAGTAACTGCGTGACTCGCCATAGACATACACAGAGAAAAGTAGCTCCGGCTACAATGTTCTTCCGCAAGACGTGTAGTTCGGTTTATTAACCGCTAGAGGGCCAAACATTGCGCACTGCAGCTTAAAGTTCAATTACTTGTTGAGTATGTCAATGTGTCAATGCGTGTTGCTGCCTGTTCACCTCTGCTTGTAATTATTAAACATTCGTATTGAATCTCATTCTTCGTCTTCGTCTGCCTGTCTGCAACCCACCGCAAAAATATCCTGTTGTTGAACAGTATCAGAAGGTGCCTGACCTTCTGCAGTTTAAACAAACCTTCATAATCGCAACCATTGTGTATGCCATTTCAATCACATTACTTACACTCTGCTCTGACTGAAGTGCGCATGCACATTTTTGGGCTGCAGGAGAAACTAAGTTGAAAGTTCACGTTCACAGTATTGCGCAACATGTAGCCTATATTGATGACTGAAAACATTCAAATGGAGACATTTTTAGGTTCATCACTGAAAAAGAGACTGAGTGATCTGGTCAAACAAGTCAAGATGGTGTTATATATGTTGTAAAGATAATATTTAGATGAAGTTCACAGACAGAGTTCTGAGAGTTTAGATCAGGACAAGAATGTCAAATTATATAGTGTTTAACACCTTCTGAACAGAGATGATTATATTTTTACATATTTTTAAATGAGAACAATGTCTTTTCTGAATAATTCATTTACTGTATGACTGATCTGTAATTTTTTACTTTGCATTTTCTAGAAACATCATCATCCATCATGTGAAGAAGCAGAAAGACGTCTGATCCTCTGGTAAGAAACATTTACTGTCTCAATGAACATCAGGATCACAATCTGTCTGTCTGGATCAAGAGATACAAACATCTGATCATATTCATAGTCATTAAAATATCAAGATTAGTTATATATCTCTATATATATATATATTTATATATATATCACTATAATTAGCTATATAAATGTAGTATCCATTTATACACATTCATTATATATATATATAAGATAAATGTTTTAAAATGGATTTTACATTTATATAGTCTGTTCTGTAACATTGTCTTTCTTAACCATGGACTTCATATTTGTTGATTTTACATGGATCTGTATTATAATAAATAATAATAATGCTAAAATATAAAATATTCATTGTTTAATCAGTGACTGAAGATGATGGAGAATATTTTGCTGGTTAGGTGAATAAAACTGCTGCTTTCTAAAAAGAAAAGAAAAACACTCAGAACTAGTATAACACATACAAAGAACAATTTAATATCAGATTTGTGCATGATTTTTACACAGTTGTAACTCTATTTGGTTCTCTATCGATGGAACTCAACACTGCATCAGTTGCTGACGCTATGGTGACGTATCCCATAGAACCCGGGGTCTAAAGCATGTGTGCAATCATGTTAATCTTATAAAGATAAGAGGCCCGTTCTTGCTTGATTTTCTCTCTAGGGATGACAATCAAGTGTCAATCAAGTGACAATCAGCTCTCGAGGAAGCTGAATGCATTCATTGTGATATGCTCTATTTTTGCGCACTAATTTTGTACTTAATATATTAAAAATTCTTAATTCTAAAAATTAAGAACATCTAAGTGTACTGAACTGTGCTATTTTGTGACACCATGAAATATGAACTAAAATGTGCTTTTAATATACTATCTCTGTATTTAAAAAAAAAAGTATTTAGATACTACTTCAAGTGGTAGCTATGGCCTTGCTTGACTCTCACTTGAGGAATCAGAGTCGAGTGTCTGCACCTCGTGGTTTGGGTCCTGAAGAAGCAGTAAATCAGGATTCACGAGAGTATTCTTTTTATTTGGTCTTCTATTAGCTCCAATGCTCTCAAGACCTATTTTTAGATTTGGAAGCTTGTTCTGCGAATTTTTCCAATCCAAAATAGATATTAATTAAACCTCAATGCTCTCATGACGGCTCAGTAAGTCTGTTGCTCTACGGCTAATTCCAAACTTGCTAGTATAGTATTATAGTTCTAAGGAATTAAATGTGCAGAGAAAGTTGAGGCAGATGCTTTTAATAATCCACCTCTGCTGCCCCACATATATAAGTCTTTTAGCCTTTCATTCTTTTCAGAGGTAGTTCTGGGAGATATGGAAAAAATGTAATCTCGATAATTTTTTTCCCATATTGAACGATTACGATATATTTTGATATATAAACTGTTAAAGTCCATGTGAACCGGAAGTTGCAAATGACTTTTCTCCAGTGTTGTGATGTATTTCCAAGTGAAACGGAATATTGAACAGAGGGCAGAGTTTTACTTTAGCGCTCCTCCTCTCCATCTCTCGCTCATAGCAGACTAACCGTTGGAGGGGAGTGGTTTAAGCGTTTTCAACCCAAGCCCTCAAACTGATGCCATTAGAGAAGGAAAACCGTTGCAGAGGGGAGGAGCATTTTCAGATTTTGATTAAATATTACGAAGCCAAACTATTTTTTTGTGTGGATTGACTTGCACGGATGAATTGTTCACCACAAAACTAGCAATTTGAGCTAACAAAATAAATAAGGTCAATTTTGATTCCATGTGTACTTTAATGTTGCCAAAAAGAGTATCCCAACTATGACTGAAGCCACAAAAATTTGAGGGTTCATTAATTACATTTTAAAGTAGCTATAGTTTATAAACAAAAAATATATATATATTTGGCCTTAAAAAATTAAGACAACTTACTAACTTAGCGTGTGACTTTTAATTATAAACAAGCTCTTATTTTGAAATGTCTACACAATTGCACGCTGATAATTCAGATTCCTACAACCAGCTAAAACATTTTATATAAAGGCCATAAAGTAGGCATTGCAATAATTCATCGACTTGAGTTCATTAGCAGTCGCTTGGCATAAATCTGCATTTTTTTATTGACTGAGAATCACTTTAAAGCAGCCTGCTGTTGCGCGAGCCTGTTGAAAGCACGACAGCACCGCCTTGTGGCATTGCAACATGCAGCACTCTCTGTGAAATACTGCACCGCACGTGGGATTGTCAGTGAGAGTAAACAGTTCTGACGCACACATAGGGTGAGGGGAGATTTTCCCCTAGTTGATGATTTCAATATCGGGCGGATACAAAAGTATGAGAGGATAAAAATAATAAAAGCAAAAATGTGTCTACAAATATATTTGGGCGGCCCGCCCAAGTAAAGTCTATGAGTGTGTCTCAACCAGCTCCCTAGTTCAGTAGTCAGGGCACATGAGGGAGTCGGCCACATTAATTTACATGATATACTGATTCACGACCTATATGAAGCCGGGGAGCAGATTGAGATGCAGGGTATGTGTGGGAAGCACTGTGATGGAATAGGTTGGTTGTGTTGCCAGTCTTGTTTTTCACCTTCCGACAACATATTTTACAGATCGTTTTAATCTGCGCCTGGTCACTTGTCAAATAACCAAACCACTTCATATAACTGAATTCGTGCTACCTTTTTGTCAACAATTTCATCATTTTTGTATAATGACTCGAGGTTAGTTTCACTTTCGTCGCTGCTTCCACTCATTTTTGTCATCCTTGTGTCGGTTTGCTTTGCAAAGTGCCAGAAATTGGCTTTATTCTTTGACGTGAATGTTGAAAACTGCATGTTGATTGGCTGTTGTCGCTTATTTCTGCTGTATGATTGGCTCTTATATTAATCCATATCAAGTAAAAATGCCTAGAGCTTATCATTGTTATTGACATATATTTTATCGCGATTCAATATGATATCGTTTATGTTGAGATAATCGAGGAATTTGTATTCAGCTCGCATTGTGTCTCTACACAGGCAAACTATCCTCGTGTGGTGGGGCTGAGCAGCGATACGCGAGGGTGTTGAGGGTTGAGGGTGCCCCAGTTGAGGGTGGCCCAGTTGAGGATGCCCCAGTTGAGGATGCCCCAGTTGAGGGTGGCCCAGTTGAGGATGCCCCAGTTGAGGGTGAGGATGCCCCAGTTGAGGATGCCCCAGTTGAGGATGCCCCAGTTGAGGGTGGCCCAGTTGAGGATGCCCCAGTTGAGGATGCCCCAGTTGAGGGTGACCCAGTTGCCTGTGAGCTATCTCTCTCCTGGCATTGCATCCTCTTTGAAAGCTCCCACCCTGCCATTGGGAGTAGAGCAAGTGTGTTTGACAACGCGGTGAGGAAGCGCCACTCTCACATATCTCTTTTCTGAAGGGATGACAGTCAAGTGTTTGTTCTGGCCCCTTGTCTGCTGAAACTGTGCTGTGGCTTTGGTTGTGGGATCGCAGGTAGGTAGAGGCAGATGTTGTTTAGCATAGGATCAAAGTATGGACCAATGTTAAGTAAGAGAATGAATTCAAGATGAGATTAGGTGAAACACATATTTATCTGGTCCAATGCAATGCTGTTGTTCAGCATGCTCCTCTGATGTTAGGTCTGCTGGGGGCCTGAGGTGGACTAAGCCACAAGAAGTAGCCCATTCTTTTATCTGTCGCCCACCCCAATGTGTGAATGGGTTGATAGATTGTGTTTGGTGCTTGTGCTTCACAGCACACAGCAGATATTGGTCAGTATGGCACAGTGTCTAATAACTTCCCCATAGTGTCAGCAACTGATGCAGCGTTGAGTTCCTTTGAAAGGGAACAAGGGTTACATGCATAACCCTAAGACGTTTCTGTATATCATATGTAAATCTCTCACCTCGTCTGTGACTCTTCTGAAACGCTGCAGTGTCAGAAACTGGAAATGAAAAAAACAAACATATGATTATTGCATTCATGTTGCTCAAACAGCAGATCATGTAATGGATTTGATTCCTAGTAAATGAAAGAACTGATTCATGAATCAGTGTAACTTTAAATAAAAGCAGCTGCCAAATGCATGCAGTTGTGGAAATACATTTACATACACCTTGCAGAATCTGCAAAATGGTAATTATTTTTAACAAAAAAGAAGGGATCATAAATATATGTTGTTTTTATTTAGTCTTGCCCTGAATAAGCACAACAGACTTGAACTGTATTTCACATAACAGATATTTACATATGGTCCTCAATACAAAATAATAACTATGAATATGTAAAGTTATGATCACAACTGTAAATTTGTTTGTAACACTTTAGAATACTGTTCTGTAATAAATGAATAATTACACAGCAGCAAATGAGTAATGCAATATTAACATTCTAGAAACTACTATTAACTAACAAGAAATTCTAATAAGTTGAGTGTGGTAGTTCTAATGAGTATCTACTGTTTTTTATATCTCCCAGAGGACTACTAAGAACAGTTAACCCACTGTTTTTTTTTTTTTTTTTTTTTTTGTGGTTATTTAATAGTTATCACTAGAATGTTACTCATTTGTTCCTGTGAAGTTATTCATTAATGACGGAACAGTACTTTTCCTATAAAGTTTATATAGAGTGAATGGAAAGGCACAGTTTAGAATCAGTTTTACTCCAGAGAAAGTTAAACACTATTGATGATGAAATATTTTAAACATTATAAATACTCACAGTTTGGTTTGCCACTATTAATGCTGTTTTGTCGAACTAGTCTCGGCATCTTTTTCAAGTCATTACATTGTAACTTTTTGTCCTTTTTGTTTGCCATTTTTCTCTTTCTCTCTTGTCCATTTGTTGAATTATTCTGCAGTCTGTGATGCTCCACACATGTTCTTCACTGCATTGATTTACATTCTGCCTTGTATAATCTGTTTTTAAAAAATAATGAATATGGTTTTGCTGTACAGGTTTAGCCTACAGTACATTTCAGTTTCACTATAATACAAACATAAATGTCTGTTTTTAAAAATATTAATTAATAAAAATCTCTTTACTAAATAAAGATAAAGTGTTATATTCACCTTGTGATGAGTTGAAAAGAGAGAATCTCTACCAGAGATCTGACATCTCTGCTACTGATTTGAATGAAGTTTCCCTTTAAATACTATAAGTACTTCCCCTTTATATACTTCCTTGTTGCGACTTAGTTGCTTGTGTGTTAGGTTAAGGAAGTTCACTTTCAAATTAAAATGTCCTGATAATTTACTCACCCCCATGTCATCCAAGATGTTCATGTCTTTCTTTCTTCAGTGGAAAAGAAATTAAGGTTTTTGAGGAAAACATTCCAGGATTTTTCTCCATATAGTGGACTTCACTGGGGTTCAACGGGTTGAAGGTCCAAATGTCAGTTTCAGTGCAGCTTCAAAGAGCTTTAAATGATACCAGACGAGGAATAAGAGACTTATCTAGAGAAACCATCGCTCATTTTCTAAAAAAAAAATAATAAATTTTATGCGTTTTAACCATAAATGCTCATCTTGAACTAGCTCTCTTCTATGAGAGTATTACTGCCCTCCACAGGTCAAAGTTTGAACTAAATTGTCATATGCAATATGCTAGTGCAAGTATATAACAATTAGTTCAAACTTTGACCTGTGGAGGGCAGTAATACACTTAGCAGCGTCTACACTGCCTTAACATTATAAAATGTAATTTTGATAATTGCATTGTAATAATTGAAAAATAGCAGGAGGTTTCTTCAAGGTTCCTTTAGAAGAAAATTGTTTTCAGAGGTGGGTAGTAACGAGTACATTTACTTCGTTACCTTTACTTTTTTTTTGGAAATGTGTACTTTTTAGAGTATATTTAAATGTGGGTACTTTAACTTGAGTAAGCCTACATTTCTAATGAAAATCTGTACATTTACTTCGCTGCGTTGGGCGACGTTCCTCTCATTACATTATTTTAATGCAATACTGTACATGTTAAGAAATGCGTAGTTTATTCCAAGCGCGCTGTCTCTTTTTTTCATGAACAATGCCCCATTCACAAATGAATCACTCTTTTGAGTCAATTCTGTTCAAAGACTTGATCAAACAAGTTTGCAAAACTGTCTAAATTGGTTCGCAAGTCAGTTTGAATGATTTGTTCAGTTCTGCACGCACTGAATCGTCTGAAGCGGAGCGTTGGATTAAGTGTCGACCAATTAAAGCAAATCTGTAAATGCGTCCTATTGTTCTACGATTTATAACCAAACAGATTACGTCACGATAAAGTATGTAGCATTTCTTTTAACATTTTTATGGACATATCTTAATTTGTACATTAAAGCTACCATTGTTCAGAGAGTATGAAATGGTAATTTGTGGATAGCCTATTGCGCAGTGGCGGCGCCGGCGACCTGTTCGTCTTGAAAATGAACGAGTTGCGTTGACACAGTTAAGCAGTTTACACGCGCCTGCAGAAATATACATTTGATTACCTTTTGGAGAACAGACAGAAGAAGATCCGTCAGTGTGCATTTGATCATTGTTTGTGTTCAGATGTTCGGACGTTATGAACGCGAGCACATCGAGTTTCTCTCTTCTTTCAAATGTAGATTATACGTTATTATTATTATATAAAGCAAAAGACATGCAATGATATTCGGGTTACAGATGCCAGAAATAATGCTTGTCTCTTCTGTGTTTGTTGCAAAGATGCTAATTATGATCATTTAAATATCTATCTAAATAATAATGCTATTGTCTTATTTATATCAAATATATACTGTATGTATGTATGTATATATATGTATATATATATATATATATATATATATATATATATATATATATATTATAGTTACAAAGTAATTAGTAACAAGCTACTTGAGTATTTTTTTCATTGGATGCTTTTTTACTCTTACTCAAGTAACTATTAAGATTATTACTTTCACTTTTACTTTGAGTAAATATTTCTATAAGTAGCCTACTTTTACTTGAGTACAGTTTTTGGATACTCTACCCACCTCGTCGTTTTTATTAATATTAAACTTCTTAATTAGTTCAATGAATTTCAGTGTTGCACCGATTTTTGTATTTATTGATTTATTTATTTGTTTATTTTTACCGAAACATAAATTAAAATAGCCAGTATTTAATAGCCTATAATTGTTTCTTCTCCCAATTGTTGGTTAAATATAAACATTTAAATGAAGGCTGTATACTTAACATACATTAACGAAGACAACAACAGTTTCAGTCAAAATATAATGAACATACAGTGCTGCATTAAATGCTATTTTAGGGTTATTTCTAGCTAACTATTCAGTTTATGGTCATTGAATGGCTTTTCTGAGGTAAACGTGGCGTTATTCTCAAGCTGTTTTATTGTCTTCTTTCCGCGGTTGAAACACTAATTGATCGATTAGCAGAGCTGGCAATGGGGTAAATACTTTTGTGCAAAATATAATAATAATAATAATAATAATAATAATAACAATGGCACTTCACGTTACGGCACATGTCCGCTAACACTAACACAGCGCGTCAAATTTGCTGTTGTCTTGCCCACCTTACAAACGGGCGATGGAAACAACGGTGAATTTTCCCCCCTTTCTGGTAATAGCACTATTTTCTATGGTCTTCTGCTTGCATTTTGGGCTTCACTTGGATGCTTTATTTTCATCTTTATAGTCAATTGAGTTCAGTTCTAAAAAAAAAGAGGAAAGGTTATATAGTAAATAGGTGAATCTGCGACGGGGCCCATGAAAGGGCCCATTACGATCAATCTGGGTTAATTGTTAACTCCAAATAAAGTATGAACAGTGTGAAACATATTAACCCAGGATTCCATTCAGGTCATCACCACAAGTACTCACAAATCAGGCAACCAACTTGAACTAATTTACAAGCGCAACTATGTCACATACATTATTTTGGTGCACATTTCCGATCATTTCTTTTGCTATTTGTGCACCACTAAGTCCTATACCTTCAGACGAAACCTGTGCTCTCTTTCTTCTTCTCATCTTTCCTCAGTTGTGTCATCCTCACTTCCCTCACCCACACAGTTCTCATCTCTGGATGTGAAGACAGCAACTGACACTTTCTTTTCCACTTTAACTTAATCTCTAGATAGTATCTGTCCTCTGTCATCCAGGCCTACACATGCTACTCCCTCTAACCCGTTTATCTGATGTTAATTGTTAACACCGGAATAAACTCAGGGCTGCAGAGAGGAAGTGGCACAAATCAAAAGACCAATCTGACCTAAGTAGCTTTCAATCTCTGCTCTCATCCTTTTCTACTGAAATTCATGCTGCTAAATCTTTCTATTTCCACAACAAAATCAACAGCGCTTCAAACCCGCGTTAAACACATCACTTGTAAACAGTTACAGACCTGTCTCTCTCCTGTACCTTTCATAGGAAAAACACTTGAAGGGGTTGTTTTCAACCAGGTGTCATCTTTCCTCTCACAGAACAACCAATGGACTATATGCACGGAGTGTTCTTTAGAACTTCCGCATTAATATAATCCAGCTGGAAAACTTCCGGTTAGATGTCATTTGCTGGTGTGTTGAGCATCAGTAGTGTAATACTTAGTTCCTAATCAGAATATAAACACTTAAATAGACAGGCTCAGCATTAATTTAGTTATTCAAACGTAAGACGGCATAAAAAATAAATAAAGACGTACCTCAGTGTTCCTCCTTGGCTGAATACAATTCGACCATCAGTTTTCAAACGTATGTGGAAAAAAAGCTCAAATTAAATATTTGTGCACTTTAGCTAGATTAATTGAATAAAATGTGTGTTTTCACAGATGTGCTGAAATCACTGATCTTGTGCTGAACTGACTGACAGCTGCTGTGATTAAAGTGAGAGCGGCGCTCGCTTTCTGTCATTCATTCATGTTACGGGTGCTGTGCTGGAGAGAGGAGCCGTAGGCGGATATCCACAAACCAGTGGCGCCCCCAGAAAATTTTAATAGGGGTGGCCAGACAAAAAAAAAAAAAAAAAATTTGTAGAAATACACATTTACCTCAGATTTCATTATGGTTTCATAATTACCGAGGTCATAAAATCTAGTTTGCTAGGGGGGTTCGGGGGCATGCTCCCCCGAGAAAATTTAGATTTCTCTGGTGTACATATGTGCATTTTTAAGACGTTTTAAGGCCAACAAATTGGATAACAATAGCTTTAAAACCATGTTAACAAATACATGCATGCACAGTTTTGGGGCAGCTTTAATCGCATGTGTGGTAATATCATGCCTTAACTTACAACAGAGCAACGACGGTCATTGCTCGTATTCTTTTGGGCTTTATTTAAGCTATAATAAAGTAATTAATCAGCGCGCGCCAACGCATTTGCGCATGCAATTCTTGAGTGCGCGCCGCGAGCACAGAATAACGGCTGATTGGACCTGTTCATTTTTCTGAATTTTACTGACATAGTCTGACAACATCTCATCTGACCGCAGTTCACTGTTGTCAACTGAAGCTCCCTCGTCGTCACTTGTAGCCTATCTTTTCCAATTTTCATTGATTCAACTTATTAGTTCAAAAAGCTGATTCATTCAGTAAAGAAACAGCGGCATTTGTTGCTCAGGGACGCAATACAATGCTCTGGATTTGATCTGAACTATATTCGTTGGCGAAATTGCGCAAAAACAGGCAATGATGTCTAAAATGTAAACATGAATAAAATTTATATAACATTTGTTATGCTGATATCTGGAGAAAAACGGCACTCTTCATGTGATATTTATTAACACAGTGAAAGCGTGCACTCTAAATGCGCACCGACACTTGTCTAATCTACAAGAACACATATACAGGGATGTCAGATCGATTGTGCATCGTTTAAACAACACTTATGATAAAATCGTAGACTAAATATATCGCACACCCCTACCCTACCCTCTTCACAGTATAAATAACATTTGAAATTCAGGTCTGTAGACATTACTATTTAGACTCTTGGTGGCAGTGAAACAGCTACTCTGGTGGCGTCAGTCAATCTATCTTTTTTTGGTGGCATTTTCTTTTCTTTCATGAACTTGTGAATTTACATTATGCATTTAAATTAATAGTACCCAATGCAAAATCATACTGGGGTGGCCAGAGTTTATGCAGGGGTGGCCACCCCTTGGGGGCGCCCCTGCCACAAACAAGACACTTTAATAATATAAAGTAGAGCAAACACAACACACACTAGAGATTAGACATTAACACAACAGCATAACATTAGGTAACGATAAGAACGGACAGGGAGTGAAAGGAGTTAGTCCATAATATAGGGAGTGCTGATGAAGGAGTCCAGGTGTAGATGATCAGTGATGATGGGGAGAAGACGAGGGAAGTGAGTGCAAGTGTGGAGAACAGGAGGATCATGGGAAATGGAGTTCAGGAAGACAAGGGATCTGAGACAATTCACAAGAAAAGTTGTTTTTCATGAGATTTTTTGAGTATTTCATACTTCACATTGATAAAATGTATTTAGTTATTTTAGAATGTTTAATATTTAGTCAAAAACAAAGTGAAAAACAAGTAAAGGAAATGGCTGATGTATGCGCAAATAAATGCTACTTTGCCGCAAATAATTTTTAAATAAGTGTTTTCTATCAAATGTTGAATTTCCTACATTTTTAAACATTCGGGTTTACAATGGGGACAATCTAAGAAGGATAATGTTTGTGGTCATCACATTAAAAATAACATTTGAAGTGCTGGGGAAAAAATGCTTGTGCGTGTCTAATTACAGACAGCGTTTTTAAACGGTCCCAATAACTTTGTCTTTATTGCAATCAATAAAACTGGTTTATTGGCAAATTACGTAAAGGTGATAACTGCATTAAAATATGAATAAAACATTAAAAAGTCAACCATTGATAGTTTTGTGTCGATGTACAGCGAGTACAGAATGAACAGCTAACAGTTCACCGGAAATGCCTGAGCTGGCTTAACGACAACCAGGAAGTAACTGTGCATATAGTCCATTGCACATCAACCAATCACCCGTTTCAAGAGTGGCCACTCGACTGAGACTGCACTGCTGTCGGTCACTGAATCCTTGTGGATTGCAAAGGCTGATTCCAAATCATCAGTTCTCATTCTGCTCGATCTATCTGCTGCCTTTGACACGGTGAATCATCAGATCCTCCTGTCCACCCTCTCATCACTGGGCATCACAGGTACTCCACTTCTCTGGTTTGAATCCTATCTCACAGGAAGGTCTTTCAGGGTTGCCTGGAGAGGGGAGGTATCCAGAGCTCATCAGCTGACCACGGGTGTTCCTCAGTGTTCAGTTCTTGGACCCCTCCTCTTCTCCATTTACACTACATCACTTGGTCCCATCATTCAGGCACATGGTTTCTCCTACCATTGCTATGCTGATGACACACAACTCTTCCTTTCATTCCAACCAGATGATCCCACAATAGCTGCACGAATCTCAAGCTGTCTGGTGGACATCTCGGCATGGATGAAAGAACATCATCTACAGCTCAACCTGGCTAAAACTGAGCTTCTCGTCTTCCCTGCCAGTCCGACTCTAAATCACGATTTCAGCATCCAGCTAGGCACATCCTCAATTACCCCATCAAATTCGGCCAGAAATCTTGGAGTAATCCTTGATGACCAACTGACCTTCAAAGACCACATTGCAAAGACAGCTCGGTCATGCAGATTTGCACTATACAACATCAGGAAAATCAGGTGCTTTCTAACAGAACATGCAACACAACTTCTGGTCCAGGCTCTGGTCATTTCTAGGCTTGATTACTGCAATGCACTTCTGGCTGGACTGCCATCATGCACAATCAAGCCTCTACAAATGATTCAGAACGCAGCAGCACGTCTCGTCTTCAACGAGCCCAAAAGAGCCCACGTCACGCCTCTCTTCATCTCTCTTCATTGGCTACCACTTGCTGCTCGCATCAAATTCAAGGCGATGACGCTTGCTTACAGATGTACCACAGGCTCAGCACCTCCTACTTCCACTCACTCTTACGAGTCTACACTCCTACCAGAAGCCTACGGTCTTCAAAGGAGCGAAGGCTTGTGGTACCATCACAGAGAGGCACAAAATCACTCTCCAGAACATTCTCGTTCACTGTTCCCTGCTGATGGAATGATCTTCATGCCTTCATCCAGAATGCAGAATCCCTGGCAATATTCAAAACAGCTAAAAATTCATCTCTTTCGTGAGCACTTAACCTCATTAAAAAATCTATGCTTTCACTTCCTTTAATCCCTCCTATTCTAGCTTATGCTGCTCTAAGCAATGTCTGAAACTTTGAATTTTGAGCACAAATGTATATGAAAAATATGGAACTAACACAAGAGGATACTAATCAATCTATGACTGTTTTTCACATGTAATAACATTAGGAAAATGTATTGCAATCCAAGTGAGGCAAATCTTGGTTTATTGATGTGAATACAGCGTGTGGAGAGAGCAAACACACTTTCCCAAGAGGCATGAAATGAAAAAATGAAAATGTTAAAATGAACAAAAAATCCTTCTTCCAAATTTCTGTGAAACTTATTCAACTATAGATATGACCAGTCTACTGAGAGAAAGTTAATGTGCCACAATTTGACCATTTCAGTGGATTTTTGGGACACAGATGGGTATGTAAAAAACTGAAAAGTTCGAACATATATTTCTTAGTAACTTAAACCCACCACTTCACTATTAGTAGAGAGATGCTGCCAGGCAGAATAAAATCACACACAAATGCATTCATATAAATGTATATATAAGTGTATAAATTCATATAAATGCATTCCAGTCTCAGCTCGAGGTTCGGACTTAGGGCTGGTTCACACAGAACACATTTTTGCTTTCAAAAACACAAGGCAATGGAATAGGGGAAACACGCAAGGTCTGGAGACGTGTTTTCTAAAAGTTTAACTGATTTGACATGATTTTGGTATGTTTGCACCGCATGAACTGGGGATAATTTTAGTTATAGGAGCATGGGGGAACTAAGGCTACGTTCACACTGCAGGGCTTAATGCTCAATTCCGATTTTTTGAAAAAATTCGATTTTTTTGCAAGGCCGTTCACATTTTCAATTAAATGCGACCTTTTGTGATCTCCTGTGTGAACGTGAAATGACCCAGAAGTGACCCGCATGCGCAGAAGAGTACGCAATGGTCAACGACGTCACTCGTTGTTTTACTTTGCGGAAGTAGCTAACGTTAAACATGGAACAGCGGAGCTCTTTTTGCAATATTAAAGTTATTAGGCTTGTTTGAGATGCGCCTAGCCTCGCCTGAAGTTCAGCCGAGAGCAGGTGGCTGCAGTGAGGGGAGGAGTGAAAAAAGTGCAGGCAAGACGGTTCTCCGTTCTCGAAGTGGATCAGGAGGATCAGACATCTACGAGATCAAAGGCGGATATCGCGGGATTCACACTTGCGCTTTTTTGCTGATAAACTGGATGTAATTTAAGTTCTGTTGCTTTTTATATGAATATAAACATAATGAACAATACACCCAAAGTACTTGTTATTTATTTCCATTCGAAAGATGTGTGGATCAATCATTTTTATATTACAGACATGTTTTTATATATTTTTATAAATCTGATAACAATCACATAACTCACAGAGAGATCGCACTGTCAGAGACTTTAGGAATATTCACACATTATTTTTACACATAAAAACATGATATTAGAGTTTTCAAATCAAACATTTTAAAACAGATCAATACATCACGGTTGTTTAAACCAATAAGCTTTAAGCTGTGTCGTCAGCAAGTCGTTTCCCATCGTGCTTTTGGTCTGCGCAGTCGGTGGAGAGCAACTGCGCTCGACTGCAGAATCCGATGAGGCCGCCTCGCCCTCGCGAGAGGTTTTTGACACACGTCAGCATGACATCAAAGCAAGGCGGCCCACCCTCGGACACATTTCTAACCGGCATGCATCTTGCGGTGATCACCGGTGATCGGTTCTGCGCAGAATTTGCTCATCTCAAACAAGCCTATTTTCCCAACGGAGCCAGCACAATTACAATCTTCTCGTTCCCGCCTACTTCAACGCACAATTATGACGTTTGTAGCGTATCAATGACGTACGGGTCGGATACATGTGGCCTGGCCGTTCAGACGGAGGTTGCATTTCAAAAGATCGGATACGTATCGGATTCAGGACCACATACCCAAGTGGCCTGGGTCACATTTGAAAAGATCGGATCTGTGTCGTTCAGACTGTCATGAAAAGATCAGATACAGGTCGCATAGGGGCAAAAAAATCGGAATTGGGTCGTTTCAGCCTGCAGTGTGAACGTAGCCTTCATTAGTTATTATTTCAGAGTTGGCTTTTGTCACACAATAGGAACTACCAGTGACATAAGTGTATGAACTCAAAAGTTGGCAGCACTAACTATATTGTGATAGAATATTTTATGTCAACATGAAATGTACAGAAATTGCAGACTAAGGATGCTCAGGTCAAAGACCAGTCATATGATTAGCTTAGATCATTACAAACCAATCACCAGAACAAATCACAATGAAGAAGACATTGATTTTTACTCAAATGTAAGACTTAAATGTGCATGTATCTTTCTATTTATGGAGACTCGCTTGGTTGTTTTGACCAGTGATCTCTCGGCTGGAAATAAAACTTAATTTCTACAAAGAGCAACTTTGAAGTTGTGTCAGATATATGTTGCGCAGCTAAGAAATAGAAGATCTTACGCTCAAAAGACAAAAGTAACAGCAAAAGTGCGACTGAGGTAGTGATAGTAGCTTCTTGACGGGACGCGGTCACCATACTTCAGGGAAGTATTGGATTGTATTGTAAGTATTCAGGAATTCAGGGAATTACCTCGAGATACTGTAGTAATATATTAACAACTAGTGTTGTTTAAATTGTCAGTGGTGAAGTCAGATTTATATTGAGAATTTCCACGACAATAGTCACGCAGTAAATAATTAAACAGAAAACAGGAAAACCTTGGTTCAGGTGTATTCCCAGATTTATTTCTTTGTCTGCATGATTTATATGCCATTATGTTTCCTGTAAAGTTTTATCAGACGGCTAGTTTCTACACTTCAAACTTAAAGAGAGACTATTTCAGACACTTTAAAATTAAATATATCTGATCTGGTATCAGGAAGTTTGTGAAAGATTTCCATAAACAGTATGAAAAATAAAAGGTTCTTTTTTGGCATTGAACCATGAACAATAAGCAGCAGTTTCTCATCACATGGAAATTATGTGGGTTGCAGTTTCAATGTAATTTTTTCCATTACTGTAGCAAATCATTTCTTTGGAACAAAAAAAAAAAACACCTAGTGGTTCAAGCTAAACAGGTTTTTTTTCCCCTCAGGAAAACGCAACTCTTTCGTGTTTTGTTTCAAAGAATCACACTGCTAACAAAATAAAAATGTTAATGATTAACATTTCAGTTAAGAAAAATAGCTGATTTATTTTTAAAGCAGGTCACTTCATTTACAGTCCGTTGGAAGGCAGTATCAGTAGATAAAGTGATTTTGCAATGCTGGAGATAACTGAAGACAAGCCTATCTAAATACCAGAGAGGTTAAGAAAGGATAAGCTGAGATCAAGGCCAGATAAAATCTTCTCACATTATTAGAAAATGATACAACATAATCTGAAATATATATATTAAAAAGTAGAATGTAGAAGAATGTCACAATTTATTAAAAAACAAGGAGGATCGTGCCATAAAAAGGAGATGGAATGTTTATTAATTCATTAATTTATTTAGTTTGGGGAACCATGAAAAAAAAAAAAAAAAAAAACACACTCTAAAGGGATGCCTTGATTTCAAAAGCTTTGGGAACCACTGCCTGAACAATGATGTGTGTTTCTGCTGTAATCTATTAATCTAATAATCTATAATAATAATCTATCTTCTGAGGAGATTTGACATATTATAGATAATTCACTAAAATTTTATTTCTCAAAATGTGTTTGGTGCTTCTCATTATATCACTGCTATCACCACAACATATAGCTATTATAGTTAGTAGTTTTTATTTATTTTACCTTTACTATGTTGTTTAGTGCCTCACATGGCCTTTCAGCCATTATACAGTCTTCAGCAAATCTTCAGCAAGTCTTCAGATTTTTCCCCTCTTCTCTCTTTTTCTCATAAAAGTAATTATACACACAACTGATCATGTAGAGGGATATGATCCAGTTTTAGGAAGATCACTGTTTTGATGAGTCAGTGAGTTTCTGCTTCATATGTGACACAGTTCAGTTCATCTTTATTAATTTCTCGAAGGCAATTTGGTTGCACACATCCTCATTCAGCTTCAGATCAGATCTCTGATTTCTCTTCACTGTCTCTTGTGATGGAATTTTAAAATTAATCATAACTAACATTTCTTTTTCCTTGCAAGATTAACATTTATATGATTTTAAACCTAAATGTCCTCAAACCAAAGTCAGTGTGTGTCTGAATCATGTCTGAATATAACAAAAAGGGAAATAAACTTAGGGACAGCTAGACAACTATATAAATATAATGGCCCCATAATACTGAGTAACCAACAAACTAATAAACACGTGATTTGGGCAGATCTTGCTTTATAGTAATATGAGGGTTTGACATTTGAACCAATCATATTGTATGCTTTGCCATGCTCCTGTCCTATATGTTCTATATAATCTTTAGCTGGTGGGATTCTCTGTGATTGATACGAGGTCCTCCGGATGTGATTAAAGCATATTATAAAGTATAGTCTGTCTGTCTGGTTTTGCTGTGCGGCAAGTCAGGAACACTATAGAGATCTTATTCCCAAGTGATAGTGTTCAGTCAAGACGTTGACCGACTCGATAACCGATATCAATTAGGATTATACGTGCTAGAGTATAAATTATTTAAAGGGATAGTTCATCCAAAAATGAAAATTTGATGTTTACCCAGGGCATCCAAGATGTAGGCGACTGTTTCTTCTGTCAGTCTTATAATGCGTGTCAATGGGAACACAATCTATAAGAGTCAAAAAACATGCACAGACAAATCCAAATTAAACCCTGCGGCTCGTGACGACACATTGATGTCCTAAGACACGAAACGATCGGTTTGTGTGAGAAACCCAACAGTATTTATATCATTTTTACCTCTAATACACAACTATGTCCAACTGCGTTCAGCATCCAGTGTGTGAGGTCTGAAAATGCACTCTGATGACGGAAGTGATTTCTCACACTCATTGAAGTATAAGCGCGAGAGATCGCTGCCGTCATCAGAGCACGTTTTCAGACCTCACACACCGGATACTCAAGGCAGTTGGACATAGTGGATACATATGCAATAGATTCAATTACTTATTTTATTAATACCCTAATTTTATTTCATACAATTATTATAATTCAGCGTTGAAATGTAGAAAGGTAATAAAATTATAATAGGATATAAAATACTGCTTGATGTGTATATGATATATTCGATGTACAATAAGAAATATTAAGGAAAATATACAAGAATTAGGAAAGCTAAAAAATAGTGTTATTAATTAAATCATAATAAAACCACAATGTTTTCCACAATGTTACCACAATAGTCTAATGCTATTTCATGTATTCTGACTTATTTACACTGTTAAAGAGTTGGATTCTCATGCTAAACATGGCCAAAGTTTCAAAACACAAGTTGGATGAATGAAGGAGTATTTCTGTCCCAAAAATACTCATCCAAATCCTCACGAACTTCAGGGGTTTTTTTCCTGAGTGACGTCAACGGGGGCAGAATTCCTTGCACGGGCACTTCTCCCAGAAGGGCGACCAGAGCAAGAAAGCAAGAGCACGCTAATTGTTCGGCTTTACGGAAGCGCTGCACAGGTCACAGGACTGCACAAAATCAATGTCACCAAAGAAGTGTGTTCCCTTTCAGTCGGTCACGTTCGACGTACGTCAGTAGTGACCGACGAATTGGGATATCGCTAGAGAGCCCCTATCAGCTTCGAGAAGACTAAAACAAGCCAATGAACATTGGCGTGCGATATTTGCATAACGCACCCCTCCCCATCCGGGGCATATAAAAGGGGGAGGAGATGCAATCGCACTCTGTCTTTCGCTTCGGAGCCAAGCTATTGGTGTCCTACAGCTAAGAAGATCTTTAAAAACAAGAAGAAACAGCGTTCTTACCGTGTTTGGCGCAACGACACTGCAGCGAGTCCACGAGCTTCCGGGTCCGGGCAGCAACATCGGCTGTGAAACAGCGTTCCGCTGTAATTCCAATTGTTTGGTCTGCGATTTGGCCGGGTCCCGTGTGTGTGTGTTTACCACACTTCGTGACACTCCCTGTGTGTCTCATTCACAAAAGAGCTGTGAGTTTCCCCCTCTATTAGACTTTACAGACGAACCCTGCATCTGGGGAGATGGCATTTCGTCTGTGCGCTACTGGGTGTGGTCGTTCCCTGGTCCCTGCTGATGGGCACAATCGCTGTATCACGTGCTTGGGCGTTCAGCACGCTGAGGCCGCGTTTGTAGATGGTTCATGTTCTCATTGTGGGAACATGACTATCGCGGTGCTGAGGTCGAGACTCTCGTTCCTTGGTTCTCAGGGAGCGGGGGTCCCCTCCCCTATGCCCCGTGCGGCCGTTTTCTCTGGCTCCGGTCGGGGTGACGGTTCGTCGGCGTGTAGGCAGGGTGACTTGAGGGTCACGGTTAGGGCTTCCCCGCCGAGCGTTGCTCCGCGGGCCCCTGCCGCCTCTGCAGCACCGCAGCCAGTGGTGTTACCGCCGTGTCATGCCGGGCCCTCTTCGGAGCGTCCGGTATTGTCCTTCGGTGCACCTGCGGAGGACCAGATGTCGATCACGGTATCGGAAGGTGAGCATGAGTCCTCGGGAGAGGATGACTCGGCTGAGCCCCCGTCTCAAGGGGTGGCGGCTGTGGCCGAGTCGGATCCTGAGTTGATGGCTGTGCTTTCCCGGGCTGCCGAGAGCGTCGGGCTCGTGTGGAACCCTCCACCCTGTCCCGGCCCCTCTCGGCTTGATGATTGGTACCTCGGGGCGGGTCGCGCTGGTCCTCAGCGTCCCGCCCCGATGCCTTTCTTCCCGGAGGTGCACGACGAGGTGACCAGGTCTTGGCGGACACCGTATAGTGTTCGTTCGAGGCCAGGCCCCTCGTCCGCCTTCACCACCCTGGATGGCGGAGAGGCTAAAGGCTATACGGGGATCCCTCCAGTCGAGCGGTCTGTAGCGATGCAGTTGTGCCCTACGGCCGCCGGCTGGCGTGGTGACCCGCGCCTTCCGTCCCGAGCCTGTAAGTTTTCTTCCTCTCTGACGGAGAAGGCTTATAGAGCTTGTGGGCAGGCCACCTCCGCTCTGCATGCCATGGCCCTTTTGCAAGTGTATCAGGCAAAAGCGTTATCGGAAATGCCACAGGGTGGTCTTGACCAACATCTGTTGGGGGAGTTGCGGGCTGCCACCGATCTCGCCCTCCGGGCGACTAAAGTGACAGCACGCTCCGTTGGTCAAGCGATGGCTACTATGGTAGTCCAGCAGCGCCATCTATGGCTAAACCTGGCTGACATGAGGGAGACCGATAAATATCGGTTCCTGGACTCCCCCGTGTCCCAGGCTGGCCTATTCGGCGACGCAGTGGAGAGCTTCGCCCAACAGTTCTCCGCTGCCCAGAAGCAGGCTGAGGCGATTAAACACGTCTTGCCCCGCCGGCCCGCTGCTGCCTCCACCCCGCCGGCGGCGCAACCTCAGCCTGCTCGTCGCCGAGGGTGCCCAGCCGCGTCGTCCTTCGCTCCCGCTAAGTTGGCCAAGCAGCAGCCTCCACCAGCCAAACAGCAGGGAGCCGGTGCCGGCCGGGGCGCCCAGCCCGCTCAAGCCAAGCCAGGTGGCAAGAGGTTGAGGAAGTCGCGATCCTGAAGCGGGCGACCTGGAGGAGGAAGTAGCAGCTCTTCAGGGGGGGATTCCATCTGCCCCTCCACTCCCGGAGGAGGGCCGGGAGAAACTTGTTGTGTCTGTCCCGCCGCTGGCTCTCCGGAGTCCAGCGGTACCCACCTTTTCACAGAAAGAGCTGTTTCCCTTTCATCCTCCAGGTCATAAGAGGGCGCGGTTGTCAGGACCCGGGGCTCTGCCTCGGTGTCCGCAGCCCCCTCTCATTTCGCCAGTGGGGGGCGCCCCGATGGTGCAGGCCGTACCACGTGTACCGTCTCCCATCGGTGCTGTCACCCCGCAGAATCTGACTCCACTTCGGGCCGCTGCGCTGTCCGAGTCGAGTCCCAGTATTCTGCCTCGCTGCCCCACTCCCGGTGCGCCTGTGGTGCCCTTGGTCCCGCTCGTTCGGCGTCTGGAAGCCTGGTTAGCGCTTCCCAGCCCGTCCCGCTGGCTCATCCGCACTATCAGGCTCGGCTATGCGATTCAGTTCGCCCGGCGTCCCCCGGTGTTCAGAGGTGTCCACTACACTCAGGTGTCACTGGACAGTGCTCCTGTTCTTCGGGCGGAGATTGCTGTCCTCCTGGCGAAGGGTGCAATCGAGCCGGTCCCTCCAGCCGATATGAAGTCAGGGTTTTACAGTCCCTACTTCATTGTACCGAAGAAAGGAGGTGGGTTACGGCCAATCTTGGATCTGCGAGTCCTGAATCGGTCCCTTCACAGGCTGCCGTTCAAGATGTTGACGCAGAAACGCATTTTTCGATGCATCCGTCCCCAAGATTGGTTCGCAGCAATAGACCTGAAGGACGCGTACTTTCATGTCTCGATTCTGCCTCGTCACAGACCCTTCCTACGGTTTGCGTTCGAGGGTCGGGCATATCAGTACAAAGTCCTGCCCTTCGGGCTGGCCCTGTCTCCCCGCGTCTTTACGAAGGTTGCGGAGGCGGCCATTGTTCCCCTCAAGGAACAAGGCGTTCGTATTCTCAACTATCTCGACGACTGGCTTATTCTAGCCAGTTCGCGGGAGCAGTTGTGCGAACATAGGGATCTGGTGTTGGCACACCTCAGCCGGTTGGGTCTTCGGGTCAACTGGGACAAGAGCAAACTCTCCCCCGGGCAGAGGATCTCTTATCTCGGTATGGAACTGGACTCGGTCGCCCTGACTGCGCAACTCACAGAGGAGCGCGTCCAGTCGGTGTTGAACTGCCTGAGTACGCTCAAGTGCAGGACAGCGGCCCCACTGAAAATGTTTCAGAGGCTCCTGGGGCATATGGCATCCGCAGCCGCGGTCACGCCGCTTGGATTGCTTCATATGAGGCCGCTCCAACACTGGCTCCACGGCCGGGTCCCGAGATGGGCGTGGCAACGCGGCACGTCCCGTGTTCCTGTAACACCGAGCTGCCGCCGTGCCCTCACTCGATGGTCAGACCCCTCGTTCCTGCGGGCAGGAGTTCCCCTCGAACAGGTGTCCAGGCACGCTGTGGTTCACACAGATGCCTCGACCTCAGGGTGGGGCGCCACGTACAACGGGCATGCAGCCTCAGGTCTTTGGACGGGGCCTCAGCTGCATTAATTCCAATTGTTTGGTCTGCGATTTGGCCGGGTCCCGTGTGTGTGTGTTTACCACACTTCGTGACACTCCCTGTGTGTCTCATTCACAAAAGAGCTGTGAGTTTCCCCCTCTATTAGACTTTACAGACGAACCCTGCATCTGGGGAGATGGCATTTCGTCTGTGCGCTACTGGGTGTGGTCGTTCCCTGGTCCCTGCTGATGGGCACAATCGCTGTATCACGTGCTTGGGCGTTCAGCACGCTGAGGCCGCGTTTGTAGATGGTTCATGTTCTCATTGTGGGAACATGACTATCGCGGTGCTGAGGTCGAGACTCTCGTTCCTTGGTTCTCAGGGAGCGGGGGTCCCCTCCCCTATGCCCCGTGCGGCCGTTTTCTCTGGCTCCGGCGGGGGGGGGACGGTTCGTCGGCGTGTAGGCAGGGTGACTTGAGGGTCACGGTTAGGGCTTCCCCGCCGAGCGTTGCTCCGCGGGCCCCTGCCCTCTGCAGCACCGCAGCCAGTGGTGTTACCGCCGTGTCATGCCGGGCCCTCTTCGGAGCGTCCGGTATTGTCCTTCGGTGCACCTGCGGAGGACCAGATGTCGATCACGGTATCGGAAGGCGAGCATGAGTCCTCGGGAGAGGATGACTCGGCTGAGCCCCCGTCTCAAGGGGTGGGCTGTGGCCGAGTCGGATCCTGAGTTGATGGCTGTGCTTTCCCGGGCTGCCGAGAGCGTCGGGCTCGTGTGGAAACCCTCCACCCTGTCCCGGCCCCTCTCGGCTTGATGATTGGTACCTCGGGGCGGGTCGCGCTGGTCCTCAGCGTCCCGCCCCGATGCCTTTCTTCCCGGAGGTGCACGACGAGGTGACCAGGTCTTGGCGGACCGTATAGTGTTCGTTCGAGGCCAGGCCCCTCGTCCGCCTTCACCACCCTGGATGGCGGAGAGGCTAAAGGCTATACGGGGATCCCTCCAGTCGAGCGGTCTGTAGCGATGCAGTTGTGCCTACGGCCGCCGGCTGGCGTGGTGACCCGCGCCTTCCGTCCCGAGCCTGTAAGTTTTCTTCCTCTCGATGGCTTATAGAGCTTGTGGGCAGGCCACCTCCGCTCTGCATGCCATGGCCCTTTTGCAAGTGTATCAGGCAAAAGAGGTTATCGGAAATGCTTCACAGTTGCGTGCTGCTTTTTGCGCCCTCCGGGCGACTAAAGTGACAGCACCTCCGTTCAGGATGGCTACTAGAATCGAGCGCCATCTATGGGTGATGGCTGGAGGGAGGGACCGATAAATATCGGTTCCTGGACTCCCCCGGTGTCCAGGCTGGCATATTCGGCGAAGCAGTGGAGAGCTTCGGCCCAAAAGTTTCCGCGTGCCCAGCAAGCAGGAGAGGGCGGATTTATGGTTTAGAACACGTATTGCCGAAGGAGCCGGGCGCGCTGCGATGAACAGCGGGTCCACCCAGAAGGCGGAGAAAAAGCCTCAGAGGTGCTCGGTGCGGCCGAGCGGCTTGCCAAGACGCGGGTCGAGTGCCTTAACCTTCATTTTTTTTTGTGACGCTAAGGTTGGCCAGGGCACAGGGCCACTGCACAGGCCAAACAGCCGGGAGTTGTTTGTTTTTTTTGGCCGAGACAGGGGACCGCCACCAGCGGGGGGATTTTTTTGTTGGGCCGCTCAAGCCAGAGCCAGGGGTGCGCAAGGAGGGGTGGCGTTGAGGAGGTATAGTCGGACGACGATCCTGAGAGGGAATTTTTTGAGTAGCATGGCTTTTGAGAGGGGCGGGGATTCCATCTTGCACCGTCCAACGTCCGGAGGAGGGGGACAGCGACGCGGGAGGAAGGAGAAACTGGTGGGGGGGGGGGAATGTTGTGGTGTCCGCGCCGCTTGGATATCCGGAGGAAACGTATTGTGCTTTTTTGTTTTTTTTGTTTGGGGTTGGGTTTTTGGGGTACCAGCTTTTCACAGAGAAAGACGCTGATGTTCCCCTTTAAGTCGCTCGAAGGTATAAGAGGGTATTTTGTCTGCTCGGTGGTGCCGCTTCCGTCTGGCCGCGATCGGCGTGACGTCACCACGCGCAATGTGAGGCTCCAATTAGGGCCAGACCCTGCGCACTGTCCGAGTCGGGGCGTGGTGCGGAGTTCCCAGATTCTGCGCTCGCTGCCCCGAATCCCGGTGCGCCGGGCTGTGGGGGTGACGGCTGCGTCGCACTTTTCTTTGTTTTTTTTTTGGGTGGTTTTTTTTTATTGTTTTTTTTTGCGTTGCCGCTGGTTATTCTGCGGATTCAGGTTTCGTGGCCCTTTTGATGTTTTTGGGTGTTCAGAGGTGGGGTGTCAACTAGCAACTAATTTGGTTGTCATGCTGGGACAGTGCTCCTGTTCTTTGGGATTGCTGTAGCTCCGTGGGCGAAGAGGGGTGCCCAACGGAGGGGCCGCGTCTCCAGTACTTTTTGTTTTTGTTTTTGGGCCGATAGTTGATAGTAGATGTGAGGGGGGTTTTACAGGTCCCACTTCATTGTAAACGAAGAAAAGGAGAGGTGGGTGCGGCAAGTCTTGGATACTGCTTAGATTGGATAGTTATCGTCTTTTTATTTTTGTTTTCGATTTTTTGTCGATTGTTTATTTGTAGATACTGTAGCCCTCATTGGATTTTTTTTGGTTGTTTTTGGGTTTCGGACTTTTATTTCTTTTTTGAGCCAGAGCAAGTAGACATGAAGGGACGCGTACTTCATGTCCGATTCTGAGACTTCTGTCAACGGAGACCTTCCTACGGGTTTGCGTTGTCGAGGGGTTCGGGGCATATCAGTACAAAGTCCTTGCCCTTGAGGGGGCTGGCCAGTGTCTCCCCGCGTCTGTACGAAGGTTGAGGAGGCGGCCATTGTTTTTTTTTTTCCCCACTCAGGAACAAGGGGTTTTCGGATCTCAACGTATCCGGGACGACTGGCTTAGTCTAGCAGTTCGGGGGGAAGCAGTGTGCGAAACATAGGGGATCTGGTGTTGGCACACCTCAGCCGGTGGGGGTATTGGGTCAACTGGACAAGAGGCAACTCTCGCCCGGGCAGAGAGTCTCTTATTCGGTATGGAAGCTGGACTCGGTTCGACCTGACTGCGGAAACTACGGGAATTTTTTGGCGTCCAGTCGGTGGGAGGGGTGTGGAAAATGACTAGTACGTCAAGTGCAGGACAGCGGGCCAATGAAAATGTTTCAGAGGGCTCCTGGGCATATGCATCCGCAGCCGCGGGTCACGGCCGCTGGATGCTTGACATATGAGGCCGCTCCAACAACATGCTCCCACGGCGGTCCCAGAGGATGGTGTTTTTTTCGTGTGTGTTTCGATAAAAATCTAGAGACGGGGGGCCGGCACGTCCAGTGTTCCTGTAACCACGAGCTGCCGCCGTGCCCTCACTCAGATTGGTTCAGGGACTTCTGCGCTCGTCCCTGTGGGCAGGAGTCCCCCGAACAGGGGTCCAGGCACCCGCTGTGGTTCACACAAGTATTGTCGACCCGACCTATGTAGGGTTTTTGGTGTTGTGCGCGGAATTCGTGTGTTCTTAACTTGGGTCATGTGCATGCTCTAAGGGGTCTTTGGATTTTATGGGGCCTCAGTGCGATTGGATACAACTTTGCCTCTGGAGTTGCTGGCAGTCGTCTGCGCTGGGCCGCTTCAGGGAGCTGTTGACAGGGGCAAGCGATAGTGTTTATAGTCCGCTCAGGAACATCCGACCGTTAGAGTACACAATCCTCAAGGTGGTTACGCTGCAGCAGCATGTCGCAGACGCGCCCGCGCCATCTTGTTATGGAGGCAGCACGCCATATGAGGCGCCTTATGCGCATAAGTGAACAGGTGTGCTCAAAAGTGAAGGGCCGGACGAGCTTTCACGGGCGGAGATCCACTGGCGGGTGGCGAGATGGAGGCTCCAATTCCCAGGGTGGATCCGAGCTGATTTGGTGGCATTACGGCAGCAAGGCTCAAGATAGATTGTTGGCCCCAGAGGAGAGGAAGCTTCCAGTGCCAGGGGTTCTTGATTCCGACCGTGGTTTAGGTTCTCTCGGAAATTTTTTTGGGTTTTTTGGTTATTTTTTTTGCTCGAAGTGGGTTTTGCCACCACAGTTGCAAGGGGTTGCTTCGCAAGTATGGCGTTGTCCCCCAGTGAGGCCTTTCTTGCCCCGTCAACTCTTGGTGCAAAGTAGGGAGGGATGGGGAGCAGGTCTTGGCTGGGTGGCCCTTAGGGCGTCCACCCGACAGGTTTCTCGGGAGCTGATGCCTACTCCGGAAGGCCCCTCCCTGCCCATCCTCCTGAGGGAAGGATCTGTCGGAGTTTTGGCTCAGAGGAGGGGGGGCAACTGTGGCCCCCACCCGCGTCGTTTCGATTTTTTTATTTTTTGCTCGTTGGTTGTGAACTCTTTTTGCTATTGGGTGGGGTGCCGCTGGACGGGATGCGTGAATTTTTTTTTGGTTTTCTAAGTTGTGATTTTTTCTTTTGTTGTCCTGCTTTTATGTTCGGTTGCTAGTTTAGCCACTCTCACTTCCGCAAGAGGCTACTACACTAGGCGGTCTCTAGTGCGGGTGAGTTGAAGTGGGACTGTTCGTTGGTGGTGCGCTTATCACCGAGGAAGACCCGCCGATCATGCGGTCGGTCAGATCCGTGCTTTCCTTCCTGCAGGAGGGTCTGGAGCGAAGGCTGTCTCCTCCACCCTCAAGTGTATGTTGCCGCCATTGCCGCACATCACAATGAGTTGAATGGGAAGAGGTCATTGGGGAGTGGAAAGCAATCTGGTCGTCAGGTTCCTGAGGGAGTTACCTTAATCCCTGTCGGCGTTCCCCTCGAGGGCCCTTGCAATCGTTGAGGTTTGAGTTAAAGTACTGTCCACTTGTGTTAGACCCGTCCTCTGGTTGCATTGGCCTCGCTCAAGAGGGTAGGGGACCGGCACGCATTTTCGGTCGACGAATCGTGCTGGAATTCGGGCCTGAAGGGTGACTCTTACGTTATCTTGAGACCCGGCCTGGATATGTGCCCAAGGTTCCTACCAGCCCTTCAGAGATCAGGTAGTGAACCTGCAAGCGATGAGCTTCGGAGGAGGCAGGGACCGCCCGCGCTTGCCTCTGTCCAGTCCGCTCCTCTGCGTGTTTACGTGGATAGAACTCGAAGCTTCAGGACCTCAGATCAGCTCTTGGTCTGTTACGGAGGCCAGCAGAAGGGTAAGGCTGTCTCCAAGCAGAGGATGGCCCACTGGATTGTGGATGCCATCGCCCTGGCTTATTCCCAGGGCGTGCCTTGCCCGTTCGGGTTGAAAGAGCCACTCACCAGGAGTGGCCTCTCCTGGGGGTTGGCTCAGGGCGCCTCGCTGCAGATATCTTAGAGCTCGGGCTGGGCGACACCAAACACGTTTGTAGGTTTATAGCTTACGTGTGGAAACGGTTTCTTCCCGTGTACTCGCTTTCACTAGCCGTAGACTCGGTTTGAACCTTTGTTCTATGTGTCGCGTCTTGCAGCCATTCCGCCCTCTGGGCTGGATACGTGCTTTTGACTTCCAAGTTGTTCCCGATCGGTGAACCTGTCGAGTTCCTCCGACTTCCCCTTCGGCTCGGAATTGCGGGTGCTGATGCCAGACCAAACATCACCTTCGGTGTTGTCTGTTGTTGGGTTCCATATGTTGTAATCTCTAAGTGAGTTGATTCCCATGTGTTATTGTCCACGGGTTACTCCCTACGGTGAGTCCGGGTTTTTTCCCTTAGCAGAGTTTGCTGTCACCTGTCAGATGAGGTCTCCCAGTAGGACTTAGGACTTGAGCGTTCACTCGGCCCAGGCCAGGGCCATATGTTCCACGTAATCCTTCCCACTGTGTGGGATAGTGGGCTCCGCGTTCGGTACGCTTCCCTAGTGTAGTCTAGTTTACTAGTGGGTATTCGGGAACAGCAGGACTTCCCGGCTGTAAGCTCGCCCCCTTCTCCGTCCCCCGGGCGACTGGTGGCACGCTATGGAAGGGAACGTCTCGGTTACTTATGTAACCTCGTTCCCTGAAGGAGGAAAACGGGGACGTACGTCCGTGCCACAGTTCTGTACCCTCGCTGCAGTGCGGACACCAGTTGTTCTCCTCAGCGAAAAACAGAGTGCGATTGCATCTCCTCCCCCTTTTATATGCCCCGGATGGGGAGGGTGCGTTATGCAAATATCGCACGCAATGTTCATTGGCTTGTTTTAGTCTTCTCGAAGGCGGTTGAGGGGCTCTCTAGCGATATCCCAATTCGTCGTCACTACTGGACGTCTCTCCGTTCCCTCCTTCAGGGAACGAGGGTTACATAAGTACCGGAGACGTTTTGGTTGGAGGGAAAGATAACCTTGCTCCCAAGAAGCCAGCGTTAAAGAGGAGCTGAGAGATTTGTGCTCACACATTACATTTATGCGCTTTCGATATTTGTTATTAAATAACCATAGAAACTGATAGTTTCCAATCGCTTGTACTGGTTAAATGAATGGAGAATATCTCGTGTTTTGCGCTCGAGCCCTCAGGATCGGCGCTTATGGGTTCATAAGCAAGGCCCAGTCAGCGCTGGATGTTATTTAGCAGTCTTTGAAACTGAAAGATGGAGTGGTTACAGCGATAATGATCCCGGTCATGAGTCGGGAACAGCAGGTGTAGAGTAACTGCTTCAGATGTCTGTTTTGTTGGCATAGGGCGCCTGAGTTCTTAATGTAAACAACAGAACATAGTGAATTCAAAATAAATTCATTATTCAAAGTTATCCAGGATGCGATATTGGTGGTTAAATACATCTGTTTAGCTGACAATTGATAGCTTATACGCTCCCAAAAGTGTGATAAGATTTCCACGAGCCATTCCAACCTGATATTGATAAAATGTGCAATCCTTTGAATTCTATTGAGAGTTAAAAAAAACACTTTAAAACATATGAGAAATTCAAATGTGTCTAGACTGATGAACAAAAAACAAAAGACTGAACTGAAAAGAGGGACCACATCATCTGGCGCAACATTTATTACATTTATTTTTAAACTATTAATACCAACCCTTAGTAAATTTAATCTCTTTTTATGTATTTGTCTAACTTTTAGAATTTATATCATCAAGGGAATATATTTTCACTAGATTTATATTACACCTGTGATATCTTTGTTTATATAGGCTATTGTGTTGCTGCTTTCATAACAAATGCTATGATATGGAAAATGATATAGTTTGACTTCTTATGGCACACTGAGTAGAAAATTCGTCAAAATGATAAGCTTACTGTGCGTAAATAATACAAAACTGAGTTTACAGAGGTACTATGTCATCATACAACAATTGTTTCCTGCAACTGAAGCAGATTTATATACTTTCACTTGGAATTTGAACACCGACTGTAATCGCAGACTGAACACAACTGGACGCGTTTGAGCGCGATCAGTCATAAGTATCAATTTACATTCATAATCGGCCTTACAATTTAAGTGTGTGCGCGACTTAAGCGCCACCTACGACAGAGAGTGGTTTAAATGTTTGTTTGTGAAACTCATGACCACATTTTTATAATGTTATTAAATTAGATTTTGAATAATTGGCTTTTTTAAACACCCTTTCGAATAAAATGAAACTTTAATTTTAGATATATCACTTTTCACAGTGAATATAATTCCAAAACAGCATGTTTAAATAAAAGTCAATCTGTAAAGCATGAAAAATGTCTTACTTCAAGTATTCATATAATCTTACTCTACTCAATTTCTATCATATAATCACATATATACTCCCTATTGTACTCAGTTATTATTGATATGGTCAATTGTATTTCAAATACAAATTTCATTGTATTTTCTTTTACCTGCATGTGGAATTTTGTATGTTTATAATTTTCAAGTGATCTTTAAGTGTTTCGAGGTGATGGGTTGTGTCGACACCTGTGGTTAATGTTGGATGCTTGCCATGTTCTGCCGAAGCGAGGTATTTTCTCCTAATTGATGTTCCTGTGCACACGATGTATCTTTTCCTGCAATAATATTTTGTGCTCAACTGTTGTTCCGACAAAGGTGTTAAACCCACTCTTTGGGTGCTATCTTTTTTTTACTATCTGGTAATGTCAAGAGTCACAGGACCATAAAAACACCCGATAACGGGGTTGATAACAGGAAATTCTTCAAAACAACGGAAAGTTCAAGCTGACCTCTCTTAACAGACATTGAGGGTGTGATGTAAGACTTTCCTATGCTTAAAGGTATATAACTGACATGTTGTTGTTAAAGGGCACCTTTCTCCCTCTTCTATTTTCTCTCGGCTCTCTCCCTGTGGCGCCACTTCTGGTATTTTTATGAGAAGATTGCTATAGGCTACTCAGAATTCAGACTCATATTGTAAATGCTAGAATTGATTAGTGTTGTACATTTTGGTTCTCCAATCTTAATTTCATTATCAGTTAATCATTTTTTCTGCTATTTTAATATTTCATTATTAATAAAGAAATAATTTTTCATCAACTCCATCGGCTGCCTGGCTTGCCTCAGTTTCTGCATCAACATTATCAAACCACTGAAAAATAACAACAACAGCTCATCTAGTGTTGGGAGAAACTAAGCTTTTCAAAGCTTCGAATCAATTTAACCAATTGCTTCGCAAAACACTTCACTGTTTCGAAGGGCCACAAGCTGGGGACCCCTGCTGGTCAGAACAGTGTAAATACAACAAAAACTCATGCCAAACATGCATAAAAACAGCTTTTATAAATCAATTGCAAATGTTTTATATAAAGTATAATCTATCAAATGTAATTAACGGATTAGTTCACTTTCAAATAAACTTTTCCTGATAATTTACTCACCCCCATGTCATCCAAGATGTTCATGTCTTTATTTCGTCAGTCAAAAAGAAATTAAGGTTTTTGATGAAAACATTCCAGGATTTTTCTCCTATAGTGGACTTCACTGGACTCCAAACGGTTGAAGGTCAAAACTACAGTTTCAGTGCAGCTTCAAAGAGCTTTAAACGATACCAGACGAGGAATAAGAGTCTTATCTAGAGAAACCATCAGTCATTTTCGAAAAAAATACAACTGTATATGCTTTATATAAACAAATGATTGCCTTCCAAGCAGGGCTCTGAACCGGTTCAAGGAGCGAAAACAAAATTGCAAAAATGGCAATTTGAAATGGCCATTAACCTGTAAATAATTTTATTTTATCGTTCTGTTTAATATTTTGATTTGGCAGTCAACCAATCACGAATTTAAATAGTCTATGCAAATGTGACACTGAAGCATCCAATGTGAGTGAAATGCTATTCCGTTGATATGTCACCAACCGTCAAGTATTAGGCCTACATTTAAGTGAAAATGAATGTCAAGTGCAGCTAGTTGTGCGTTTTGAAACCAGCGAAATTTGCAGGATAATACAATTTTCAGCGTCACATCACGCATCTGCAGCGCTTCTGTGAACGGAGAAAACTAGACCTACCTACATAACACACATAAAATAAAAGGGAATATTTAGGCTTATAGGCTATGTGAAATATTTAACTTAAATAATTAGGTCTACAGATTAACAAAACGAAAGTGGTTATTTCCCAGCAAGCAATAGCCGTCATTTCACCGTCTAGGTTAACTACCCAGATAGCATCAATGATCGAAATAACGTTGATTCAATGTCGTTACCGTTGACACATTAACATTGATTCAATGTCATTTTTGCACCCTCAATTAATGTTAAATCAATGTTAAATTTCAACAATAAATCAATGGTAATGGCATTGAATCAGGGTTACAATGTGATGTTGGTTCAACATCATGCTTCCACTCTCAGAAGATGAAACACAACTGACTCAAAGCCACACAGCCTGAAATCAACTGAAGATAAAAGAAGGCATTAAATCTCTCAAGATCTCAGCAGCTTTTAAAGTTAAATTTTTTAAAAAACATTTAACACACACAGACATCAAGAATCAGCGTATGAATCTCAACAATGGTGACATGCTTCATGCCGCAATGCATGCTGGGAGCCATCATAGTATACAACTCATGACTCCCAGCATGCATTGCGGCATGAAGCATGTCACCATTGTTGAGATTCATACGCTGATTCTTGATGTCTGGTTGTGTTAAATGTTTTTAAAAAATTTTACTTTGAAAGTCAAGATTCAGAATGTCTGATCTGTAGCAAGAAAACATTATTGGTGAATGTGACATATTAAAAACAAATGTGCTTTGGCTCTGGAAAACAATTAGTAAATGATTTTGCTTTATGATGATGAAAACTATATCACGCTTTCATTTGTTTTCTGGTTTCTTTTCAACAAATGGTGTGTTCTAGTAAACACTGTTACAAAGAGCACAAACTCACACAAAAAGTATGCCCTAGTTGGGCAGTTTGACTCTGGGCTTTTTGTGTGAGTTTGGAACCACTGACCACTACAATGGTGACTAAACATTTTCAATAAAACATCAACATCTAAACCTGTTAATTCTCAAAAAGAACTTCTGCTGAGATCTTGAGAGATTTAATGCCTTCTTTTATCTTCAGTTGATTTCAGGCTGTGTGGCTTTGAGTCAGTTGTGTTTCATCTTCTGAGAGTGGAAGCATGATGTTGAACCAACATCACATTGTAACCCTGATTCAATGCCATTACCATTGATTTATTGTTGAAATTTAACATTGATTTAACTTAATTGAGGTGCAAAATGACATTGAATCAATGTTAATGTGTCAACGGTAACGACATTGAATCAACGTTATTTCGATCATTGATGCTATCTGGGTATACCCGATATAGTCCGGCTATGTGTAACCCACTTTTAGCCAAATAATCTTTCATTTGGTTACATGTCGATTTTGCCAAAATAACTTGCGAGGTGTATAATATTGCATCATGTAAGTGAAGTCAACAGTGATTACAAGGTGTTTGGTTTCACATCTTTGACATGTTATATTTTAGGCTGTGCGTAGCCATGATTTAGCTCGTAGTCAGACCGGCTATTTGTAGCCCCCATATAGTCAATCCTGATTTATTGTAGTTTTTGGACAGGCTTGAGATGGTTGATATCCATCATGTTCGCAATGTCAATGATTTCTACAATTTAAGTGGCATTTCATGACATGGTCTATATAGTCACGATTTAGCTCTGAATTGGATAGGCTATGTGTAGTCTGCTTTTAGTCCCCCCGCGAAATCGAGGCAATATAGTCTAATTTTTACGGCTTGGCTATAGCCCTGATTCAGACCAGCAATGAGTGTAACCAAATAGTGTTGTCATTTTGACCACAAGCTTGTGGATTGTTGATATACTTGCATTTATACATTTATATGCAAGTATATATTTGAAACAGCATATTTTTGCTGTCACACAATTCTACGTTCTACGATATTTATATATTTATTTATATATATATATATATAATATATATATATAGCCAGCCATATATTATAATATATACCACACACCAATTAACACACCCATTGCTCTCACTGTTGCCAGATCTCGCGATAATTTCCGCATTTTACAACTGTTGGAGACGGAGAGCAAGCAACAGCAAATGTTAAATCAAATTCTTTCCTGCTTTTGGTTTTGTAAGTATCTGTGTTTTTCATTTTGACATGTGTTTTTATTTATGTACATCATGTGTAGGAACCGTGACTTTTAGCGGGTAACAGTGCAGACTCAGAGTAAAACGTGGTTAGATTAAAGGATTACTCCACTTTTAAATAAACTTTTGCTGATAATTTACTCACCCCTATGTCATCCAAGATGTCCATGTCTTTCTTTCTTCAGTCGAAAAGAAATGAAGGTTTTTGATGTAAACATCCTAGGATTTTTCTCCATATCATTCATTTCAATGGGCACCAAACGGTTGAAGGTCCAAATGGCAGCTTCAGTGCAGCTTCAAAGGGCTTAAAACGACACCAGACGATGAAGGGTCTTATCTAGCGAAACGATTGGTCATTTATAAAGGTTTTTAAACGACAAAACACACTCACTCACGCATATTTGAGAATCGGAATATCATATAGTTGAAGACGTAAGCAAGTTTGCGAATATTTTAAATAAAAAAGGAAAAACAAAATAATAGTGATCCATCTCTCATACAGTGTTATTGTGGCTACGTTCAGCGTTAGTGACGCGCACGCGTCGCCATGGAAACAATAAGGGCAAACGTTCTAAAATAAGGGTCGCCTTAAAAAAAACTCACTCTGGCGGTCAGTTAGAACATTTTAAACTCACGCTTGAAAGGTGTGCGTATCCTGGGTGTTTTAATATTAGAAAGCCTAAAAGAAAATTTTTGTCAGGACAGAAATTTGTGACTTTTCAGAGATTTCCTATACACAATCCTGAGCGAAACTGAAACTGTGGTTGCTACGCCTACGTCAACCGTGACCTTTTCAACGTAATTGCGTATTACGTGACGTCACGAACGCGCATCGGAGAAAAGAGCAAAGCCAGCATTTGTGCTTATAAAACTTAAACTTTTTATTTTTTTTAAAAAATGACCAATCGTTTCGCTAGATAAGACCCTTATTGATCGTCTGGTATCGTCTGGTGTCGTTTAAAGCCCTTTGAAGCTGCACTGAAGCTGCCATTTGGACCTTCAACCGTTTGGTGCCCATTGAAATGAATGATATGGAGAAAAATCCTAGAATGTTTACATCAAAAACCATAATTTCTTTTCGACTGAAGAAAGAAAGACATGGACATCTTGGATGACATGGGGGTGAGTAAATTATCAGCAAAAGTTTACTTAAAAGTGAACTAATCCTTACATGGATTACATGCACATGTAGCTACTGTAGTGTTTCCTTGTGCCCTAAAACTCTGTAATTATCTAAATACAAGGGGGTAAACATGAAACCTACTATTATTTGTTATGGAAGCCTTGTATATCTTTTAATCTTTGATCATTATGACATAAAAATGAGTTTTTGATTTGGCAAGGCAAGTTTATTTTGTATAGCACATTTCAACAACAATGTTCAAGGTAATTCAAAGTGCTTTACATAAAACATGGAATTTATGGAACTGAACATTAATCAGGTTGTTTTATAAACCAAAAAATATTGTTAACATTTTTTATTTAACTTTTTTTTGTCAATGTTTTATATTTTTATTGTTACACGTTGTAATTTTCTTTTAATGTTTATTTGTATTGTATTTGTAAAATTTAATTTATTATTTTTTTATCATTGTGTATTATCTTGAGTTCTTTTTCTAAATAAAACCTTTTATATTTAATTTGTTTGGATGGATTGTCATTTAGAGAACCTGTTATATTTAAGTGAAAAGAGTCCTTTAGCCATTATTTTGTTGTCTATTACATGTATAGATGTAATCATTCATTAGTAGTGTAATTGATGACTAGTCTATTTTTGGGTTATGGTTAGGCGTCTATTAGATTTTCACTGACAGCCCAAATTTTGCCTTGTTTTAGCCTAGACGGCCGGGCTATGTTTTGACGGCTATTAGACGTCTAACAGACATAAAATTGCTTGCTGGGTTGTGGCGCACTCCAAAGATCTAGAAAAGGAAACAGACATTCTGCTTGTTTTCGTTATTTGAGTGTCTTTATGTATGAATTATGTCTTGGTTTTACCTGTATGACCATAAATTATGGAGACAGTTTACTGTCTTATAGAACGAAAACAAATCCAGTGGTCGCGCCGGCGCCTCACGCGCGCGCACACAAATTCTTGCATTGCTTACTTGCTTACAGTTAAATGTTAAAATACATCAACCAAACGTTACACTGCTCAATTCAATTCTGTAATACAATCTGTCGTTTACCACCCGTAACCACCGCCTCACTGTTAGCCTATGTGAAGGATGATGTTTTACGTTGACAAAGCTCATATAATAAATAATAGTTTAGCATTCATTCGTCTCGAAAATGAAAACAGTTGGATTCGTGCCGAATGAGAAAGGTCGGCTACAGATTCACTTTAATTCGTTTTGCATCTTAAGTTTTATTTCCAATAAATAAACCTGTTTCTCTCCTTGAATATAACAATAGAAGCTGGAATGGTGTTAAAAAAGAAAATAGATTTTTTTTTATTTGTATTGGCTTGACGTTTATAGCCTGAATAGTCCAACTGTTACTTTTAGAGGTTTTGTGTGGAGTAGCCTACATAAGTGGATTGGTAAAATAATATAGGGCAGTTTTGTTCATAATTTATGTTTACAAACATTATAAACAAAGCTATTTTACTTTATTTATCTATAACTTTATCATTATAATCTGAATGTAGCCTAATAATAAAATGCGACGTAGGCCTATGCGACTTAGCATCGGTATTTTTAGCCGCATGCAGCAAACATTAAAATATCTTGAAAAAATACTTTAATTTATAAACCATTGTTTTTCCTTTCGTTTAATAGGTTTACATTTGGACAGAATCTTGTTATAAAAGATAATTGTAAGCCTATTTTGGCTAAGACGGCAAAATGCACTCTCTTTGTTCTTTAATAAATAAAATGATGAACTTAATAATAATAACAATAATAAGTAGTAGTCTACATGCAAAATAAATAAATAAACGCTGGAACAGAAATGTTAAAATACCGATTGAACAACAATTTATTTATTTATTTATTTATTCGTTTATAAGCCCTGCTTAAGTGGTTCCGCCAAAACCGCACTTTCATATTCTTCAAAATGCTTACGCATGTCCTACGCCTTCCCTGTGGATGGATGAATCAAAATGAAGCATGTTTTCAATAGCCTATAAAATAAATATATTTGTTTTAATTGTGCTGAGGATAGTTCGTCCAAAAATCAAAATTCTGTCATCATTTACTCACCCTAAAGTAGTTCCAAACCTGTATGAATTTATTTCTTCTGAAGATACTTTGAATGATATGGGTAACAAAATATCATTCCCCCGTTTATTAAAGTCAGCACAAATTAAAGGAAGATCATAATACTGTCTGATGAATCAAGTATTGGTTTTAAAAAATGTATTGAGGCTAATCAAAATATGAAGTTACTAATGAACTTAAAGCAATTTTTAGTTTTATTTAAATAAAAGTCTAATATGATGTATGATCTTCTCTCAGCTGTTGATCTGCTGTAATACTGAATATCTCCAGTAGAGGGTGACACTGACACACTGAACCACATGTTTTTTGTTGTGTTTGCAGTCAGAACTCACATGGGCTTTTTTTCACAGCATATATCATCCAGTGAGTCAGCTTTTCATTCTCATGTAGAACATTTGTTTTAGTGAAATCATAACTGACATGATGCATTCTTACCTGACAAATGAATGTTAAATTTGACTCTGTATTGTTGTGAAATCATTATTTACAGTAGATTCAGGTGAGTCTGGTGTCACTGCAAACTCCATATAATCCATATATCAATAATCAAACAGATGAAATGCTGATTTTAGAACTAACTAAAAATAAGATAGCAATAGATAATATTACTTCAAAATGTAATATTATCTGATGATTAGATGCCATTACCATGTTAATGAATCAAAGCATCTTGGCACAAATTAAGAGATTAAATTGAAAATAAAGTGAATGGATGCAATGTTACAGTTTAGAGACATAATGCGACATGCACATATTCTCTACAACTCGACCAGGCTGATTTGAGAAGTCATGTTGCAGCAGAACATGGAGGATAGGTGGTGGAGGGATTTCGAATTTCTCATATTAGCCTGGGCTGCATTTCAAAAAGCATCGTATGCCTAAACTGATCGTAGCTCCATGGAGCTAAGATCAATTTAGGCTTACGATGCTTTTAGGAAATGCTGCCCTGGTTGATTATTATGGCGTAGAGACAGCTAGCCCAGCACGTAGAGCGCAATGCGGCATGCGCATGCGCTCTACATGCTGGACCAGCTGTCTCTCCGCCACCCCTCCCCCCACCCGGTTCTGCTGCAGCGTGATTTCTTGTAAATGTTCTGGTTTATCCTCCATGTATTAGCAGGGTTCCCTCATCCTGGAAAATTGATGAAAAATTTTCCAGTCCTGGAAAACACATGGAAAATTAGAGAAAATGTAAAATGTCCTGGAAAATCTTGTTGTTGTCCTGGAAAATAATTTTTTTAAAGGTGCCATAGAATGAAAAATTGAATTTACCTTGGCTTAGTTGAATAACTAGTTTTCAGTACATGGAAATGACATACAGTGAGTCTCAAACTCCATTGTTTCCTCCTTCTTATATAAATCTCATTTGTTTTAAAAGACCTCAGAAGAACAGGCGAATCTCAACATAACACCGACTGTTACGTAACAGTCGGATCATTAATATGTATGACCCCAATATTTGCATATGCCAGCCCATGTTCAAGCCATTAGACATGCCAGTGTTAACGTCTGGATCTGTGCACAGCTGAATCATCAGACTAGGTAAGCAAGCAAAAACAACAGCGAAAAATGGCAGGTGGAGCAATAATAACTGACATGATCCATGATATCATGATATTTTTAGTGATATTTGTAAATTGTCTTTCTAAATGTTTCGTTAGCATGTTGCTAATGTACTGTTAAATTTGGTTAAAGTTACCATCGTTTACTGTATTCACGGAGACAAGAGCCGTCATTATTTTCATTTTAAACACTTTCAGTCTGTATAATTCATAAACACAACTTCATTCTTAAATCTCTCCAACAGTGTAATGATAGCTTTAGCCATGGAGCACCATCAAACTCATTCAGAATCAAATGTAAACATCTAAATAAACTATACTCACATCCGATGCATTGCGTTTTGAACCATGGTGTAACGAATGTGTAGCGGTTATTAATAAATTTATGGATGAAATATGATAATAATTCATAAGGTTATGAATAAATTATGATTCATATATCGACCCAACGGGGAATTAAACATATATTGTGAATCAATTACAACGAATTAAATCAATTACATATATGATTAGTTCTGGTTTAATAATTATTTAGAGAAACTGTTCGTTTGTCCAGCAAACTAAGTCCCTCACAGAATATTATAAACAGGTTATTATCTGGCCATGAAAATAACTTGCTATTATAACATCAAAGCATAAAGCGATCGAAACGTAAAGTGACTTGGTTTTCAGCTGAAAGAACAAACAGAACAATCGAGCGTGAATAACGTTTTAATATATGCAAACTACAATACAGAGGTTATACATCTAAATATATACAAGAATACACATATATATACACGAGAATGAAAATGAAGAAACAGGGAAAGAAAGATGATCAAAGAATGGCAAATTACACAGTTAAACCCTTTTGAGAGAGCCAGCACAGAAATCAGTTTAGACAAATTTAAGGTAAATGATAATACTTGCTTATTGGTTCAAGTCCGTGAGTAGCAGTTTCAACGCGCTTGGCTTGGTCCTTTCCGAGAGGGTTTCTCCGGCGGGGTTTTCAAAAGAGGTTTAAACTTAAGTAACTTAACCGAAGAGAGAGAGAGAGAAAAGGAAGTGGTCCTCCCGAGCTGCGCGCGTGGTTGGAAGCGCGGTCACCTGAGGCGTCCGGGGAGACGTGCACGAGACGATCGGGAGGTCACGGAGAACAAAGAAAAGGTGTGTGTTGTTGTTTTTATGGAACCCAAACTAACACACCTCCTGAATTGTAGCGGCCAATAGATGCGCAGCACTATCTGGCGGGCAAAGTTCCTTGGTTTGGTCTCCTAGATGAATTTGCATACTTAGTGGCCATCAGACCGGATTTCGAGATCGAGTGCTTTCTTCACAGTATCATTAAACCATAGAAAAATGCATATGTCAGCCATGTGACCCACCTCAGTAAATAGCTCGAGTCCGGAGCTTTACGGAGAGACCAAACTCGCCAGATTAGAAAGGCATAGACAAGAAGTTATGGTTTACAGACAAAATTATCGTTAAAATGCACACTAGCACAAACACTAATTTAAACACTAGGAAACATGCATAGGCCCTAAATATATGAAATATATATTTCAGCATAGTGGTAGGATATATATACAGTTAAAAATTTATGTTTGTGTGTTTCTGTATGTGTGTCTGTGTGTGTGTTTTTGTGTGTGCCAGTGTGTGTGGGTGCTGGAATGTGGATCTGGCCCATAGTCCACATGAGGGGCCCCTTTGATGTCCTAAGAGCAAGGAAATTGGGCCTGCTGTGTTACCTCGGAGGGCAACAAAGGTGTCAAGTGGGCTCATCTTTAGTAGACTGTTCGGAGCCGATTTAGTGATTAAGAAACAAAGTTCATCAGGTTAAAAGCATTCTGAAACTCCAAAGTTATTGACTCTGAACGGATCCATCCAGACGTTACAATGGTAAAGATATCTGTAGGGCTGTCAATAGAAGGAGCATCCATAAACCGCATTATTAGACAGTTTTCTAAGGATGCACAATTTATTACATCTATTTAAAAATCATAATAGAGCATTACATAATGCTATTCTTAAATCTACACTTACACAGGATAATACATCAATAAGTTTAAACCCTCGCTCTGTCTTTGCATGTTTGATGTCCACATATTCTTGTTGAAAAAAATACAGTGGCTGTAGCATTTCTATAAAAAAAGTGTCCGAATATTATGATTTAACTAATAATATATTTTAATGATGGTGGTTGGCTTTGATCGTGCTGTGCTACAGTATGTAACAACAAAAATCAGCAGACTTCTGGCGCCCTCTGCAGGCATTTGTTATAAAATATAATGTATTTATAACATTTCAGGGGAAAAAAACTTGTGATGTGTTTAATTATGCAGATTAGCTTGTTTTTGGTTAATTTAGAAGAAATCTACAGATGCAAACAGATGGAGGGTAGTAGGCTTAAAACAAACACCATCTAAATGTGTAGGGTTAGGGTTAAGTTTTCTTTCCATTAGAGTAAAATACATTAAAGCAGAAATAGACCAAAATCTTAAAATTGTCCACATGAAAGAAGTATTCCAATGACCAAAATAATTTATTGATTTATTGATTAGAACGATTTATTGATTTGTGCAAAATAAAACAAATTATTAGTGAAACTATGTCCCTCTCCTTGGTGCAGTCATTTATTCTAAATATAGCTACTTGAAAATAGTGTGGGAAACATGCACACTGTGGCAGAGTTTCCTTTGCTGTTGTCTGCTCTTGTGATAAACTTAGTGAATACTAAAGAAGAACATGGGCTCTGTGTGAACTGATTATTTTGTAGAAATCAGGAAGTCAGAGTTGTCTTAATATATTTAAGGGTTTATTATTTTTGTAAATAAATAATTATGTGATGTGCCCTTTTTTCCACTTGAGCCCCTGCCCCCAAAATGTCTGTGCACGTCCCTGCTTTTGGAACGCTGTAGAGCGCATGCGCATGCCGCATTGCGCTCCACATGCTGGGCTATCTGTCTCTCCACCACCCCTCCCCCCATCCGGCTCTGCTGCAGCATGATTTCTCCTAAATGTTCTGGTTTATCCTCCATGTATTCGGTATGACATGTACCAAGTCATTGTTGATTTTCCTGGTAATTTATTTTGGTTGGCTATGTATTGACTGTGAACAAGAGTCAGTATTGTCTCATATTAACTCACACATTCAAATCATCCAAAACACTTTATCTGCATAGAGCTTTTCTCAATCCATTATACTCGCATCATGTTTTATGGAACACAAAAGGGGATTTTTGAAGCATCGTGAAGACTTTACAGTTTGTGCTCAGTTTTTGCTTGAACAAATTCCTGGTTTACAAAAGAGAAAAAGAAATACACGAAGCTGACACAAAAACAATCATTTATCTAACACCATGGATCAGGCTGTGTGTGTGTGTGTGTGTGTGTAATCAATTTCAAAGTAGATCCATTTCTGTTGTGACGTTACGATGAAACGGATTAGATGGATAAAGATTCAGATGAACACTCATTACAGATCAGTCCTCACACATGATTGATCAGCTATAAGAGTGTCTGGTTACAGCTCTAGGATCAGTGATATACTGTATTAACATTCATAATAACACAGCATGACTTTATATCAGGATCTGTTTGTGCAGCGGCTCAGATTTCTGTCTAGATCATATTTAGTTCTGATGACCACTAGTATATTGACCTTTAACTCAAACTCATTTTCACTTTAAAACATCTTCTGTTGTTGACTGTCACAATGTTGTTTGTTGCACAAAAAATAAAAGACACTTCTGATAATTGTTTCATATTATATTTGAAAAACAAGTTTGCCTGCATCTACAGAATGCACGTTTAATGGACCTTTTTCACAGACTGAGTTTTAACAAGTTTTTTTTTATATATTCTTTTTTTTTTAAATATATGTACATACTTAGGATTATATTACCTTTGCATCAAATTACACAAAACTAGTTAATGCTGCTGAGAGGATGTTTAAAATACAGTGATGGTAAAAAATTACATCTCTATTCTGACTGCTGTTATCAATCTCTCTCTAATTTTTTCCTCTTTTTGAAAGTTGTGAAAACACTGTTATGGAGTTTTTCTTTTGCTATTTGAGCAAATGGGAACACAAAAAATAAACTCGTTGGTATTTGCACTCGTTCTAGTTGGTCTCTCTCGACCAAGTCCAGCAGGTCTTGGATTGTTCAATAGCTAAGAAAGAGAATGCATGTCGTGTAACAGTATTGGGCACAAACTCTTAAAGGGACAGCAGTCCAATATTCCTGCTGCTGTCTGTCATGTTCATCAAAGAACAAAAGAAAAGAAAATCACTTTCTGCTCTTGCCTGAATATGTTTTAGAACTTTAATGTAAGAATAAATCTGTATTTATGAATAAATCAAAAAGCACTGTTCGCCAGAGGAGAACTGCCCCCCGACTAAGCCTGGTTTCTCCCAAGGTTTTTTTCTCCAATTTAACACTTGTTTGCCACCTGATGTCACCTGATGGAGTTTGGGTTCCTTGCCGCTGTCGCCTTTGGCTTGCTTAGTTGGGGACACTTGACATTTGTCTTGACATTTGATATTCAACAGTATTCTTGACATTTATTCAACAGTGTTTTGATCTGCCTGCATTGACACTATTCTTTAAGAGCTGCTGTGCAGCAAAAATAATGTACCAGTTATCAATGTAAAGCTGCTTTGACACAATCTGCATTGTAAAAAGTGCTATATAAATAAAGGTGACTTGACTTGTATTTAATATTTACAATAAAGAATACATAAATTAAGGTAACAAAATAAAACTGGATGTGCTATTTCACATTTGATTACTTTAATTTCTGTAGTATTTCTTACCTGAATAAAAACCTACTTAACCTGAAAAACTTTCATAGCTCTCTATTCTATTGCATTTATTTGTGCTGTTGTTTGCAATTTTTTTATTTGTTCTTATTTTATTACTGAGTTTTACTTTTGTTTTCGTTTTAATGAAAATAAAACTTTGCGTTGAAAAAAAGTAGATTTTTGTTTGTATATGCTGTCAATTATAGTTCTTAGAAAGAAAATCGGAATCGGCAAAAATAGGTATCGGCAGATCACACTATCAAAAAATCGGAACCGGCCACGAAAATTGCAATCGCGCGTTCTCTAGTTCCAACGAAAGCCACAGCAGAACTGCGACTCACATCCAGGCTTGGGAGTGTTACTTAAAAAATTCTGTTACAGTTACAAATAACTTCATAAAAAAAGTATTCGGTAAGGTAATCCAGGTACCACAGTATGAAAGTAATATATGTAAAGGGCTGTTCAGACATCTAGTGGCTACAGTATGGTATTACAGATTATTTTTATAGTCCTTTGATAAAGAAAGTGTTTTCATAGCTGGAAGGCAGAGTTTGCACTGTACAACCTTATTGTTTGCATTTTCTTCTTTGAAAATAAAATAGCTGTGAAACTGAAAGTGTTTTTCCCTGCAGGCAACATCGTTTCAACTAGCAGCACTGATTCAATCTGCGTCTGAGGAGATTGTCAGAACAACAGAACCAGGAAATACTCTATAATCAAGCAGCGCTTAATATGTGTTATTATGGCAAAATAATAATTTATTTAGTTTTAAATTAAATGAATGTAATCCTGATAGTATCCCCCTTTTTTTCAAAATGTAACTCTAATCTGATTACTAAGTTTTTTTGACATAACAGTAACGAATTAGAGTTACTGGATTTTTATCCACAACCCTGCTCATATCGATGTTTTGTCAATGAATCTGTGGCTGTGAAAAAACCATGAGAGTCAATGATTAAATTAACCTTTCAAAAATACCGCCACTTGGTTCGTTAAAGAATGATTGAATGACTCGTTGACTCACTCATTAAAACAGTGAATTACCGCCACCTACTGGTGGTTTTAGTTTAATATTTAAACTAAAACTATAATTCAATCATGTAAATTGTTAGGTCAGCCAGAACCGGAAACACTTCCCATAACACCTGATGTACTCGCTACTGTTTAGTTTCAGTTTTGGTTCATAAGGACTTCAGTTTGTTTTCATTTGTTACATGTTCCTTTGTTAGTTTCCCGCCATCATCTGTTATCGTCATCATTAGTTATTTGTATCGCCTGTTTCCCATTAATTTCCCCTGTTATGTTATTTAAGTTCCTCCCATTCACTCAGTCTTTGTCTGTTCACCGTCTGATTATGTTGTGTTGTACGTGACTTCCTGTCTTCCTGTTGGATTGTTCCAGATGAGATGAAGGAAGTGCATCTAGACATGATGATAACTCAGCCCTGACGTTTCAACTAATCCCCTGCGAAGGCCTCCTTCCCTTTCCCTATGTATAGATAAAATATTATCAAAATATTCCAATTTGCATTTCTCTGTATTATGCAATTTGGCAAATATCAGTTTTTTTAAAAAAGACCAAGCTTCTGCGCACATACAAACACGCAAACCTATAAACTAAACACATAAATGAACGGCAAGAATGCATTAAAGGTATTCCATTTTTTTTCAGTGGGAAGGGTGTCATTTAAGCGGCCCCTAAAGTAATAATTAACAATTTTTACAACGGAAGCTCGATAATAATTTCACTGTGAAGCTGCTTTGAAACAATATGTAAAATGAAAAGCGCTATATAAATGAAGATGACTTAACTTCAGCAGATAGTGATCTTTTGGTTTCTAGCCACACTGAAGAGCAGACAATGGTTGTTGAGGGCAGTGAGGGCATACCACGCCAGTCCAAATCTACATCCAGGCAGCCAGGGGGACCTGGCCCATCATGGTCTGAGGATCATAGACAGGGCCAGAGGTCTAGCATCACCTCTTGGGCCCATCCTCCTCAGAGGAGCAGGTCCTGGAGAAGGTGCGACGCTAGGAAGAAGCAGCAAGATTTAAGAGAGAGATGATACAAAGCTGAGTTTTTCCTCTCTTATTGAGAGTTTTCCATCTCCCTCTCCTCTTTTTCTTCTTTCCCCTGTACCCTTCCTTCCCCTGCACACGCTCTGACATCAGGCCTGAAACCTGGGCCTGATGATGAGTTTGTTCCTTTCCTTAACTTTTTGAGGTCGCCTTGACATTCTCGAGTGTGTTGGCCCTCTTTTTTATTACATTTGTAGGGCCTCCGCTCCCTAGAGCTCCAGGCTATTTTGCCTTTTGTGTTGGCCTTCTTTTAGCCACCTTGGGTTTTTTATTGCCAGCCTCCCCTCATCCGAGAGTCATTAGGTTCAAACCGCTAACCGGCTGGTTTTATATTCTCACATCTAAGTGGTTGGCTCCTCGGAGCCTCCTTGTGTATGTTTATCTAGATGGTGTTAGGTTTCACTTTCTGTTTACCTCCATCTCTGAGCTGTTCAGATTCTCCAGGCTCTTCTGGGAATTTTCACCGTTTTTGGTGCAGTTTCACAGCTCTTTTTTGTTCAAGTTTGGTTCTGCTCATCCTGTTTAGGGTCGTTAGGACTTGCTCCCAAAGACCAGGAGGCTTTCCAAATAGCAGCTGTGTCAAATCTTGAACACTTTATGCAGCTGTAAAAGATCCCTGCAGATGTGGAAGAGAGTACTTTGAACATGAATGAACATTTTGTTTCATTTTCACTGACTTAGTTTGTTTCTCTCCAGTTATCTTTTTCCTGTTTTTCCCACCAGTATTAGTTTCTATGGACCTATTTGTCCATCAAAAAACAACATGGAAATAAACTTACAAACAAGCAATTTAAGTAAATATGTTTTTATTTATTTATTTATTTATTTATTTTTAACAAGGAGTGATGAGATTTATTCATTAAAATGCTAACATTTAATATTTATCAATACAATTAAATGTTGTAACGATTTCAGAACATCTTGTACATAAATAATTACTGTCTGTGTCTTTAATGACTATAAAATCACACAATAACATTAAAACAGTAAAATTATAACTTTGATTACTGTAAAACTATTTTCATTCAGGAAAAATTCATACTAAATGCAAAAGTCATTCTTAAAAACATTTTTACATTTTTACAGTTATACATTTAGCAGGTTCTTTTATCAGACAAAGCAGTTCATCCCAGGAAGACAATAACATCAGAAGTGTAAAATATAAAATTGCAAAATTAATACAGACCAGAAAATAAATTAAAGGAAGACCAGATGAAATATTATAGATGTCTACATATAATAATGCTAAAAAATAAACAGCATACACTGCATTATTGCACTGACTGATAGAGCATTTTGCTGGTTTGATGAAAGGAGCTGCTGCTTTCTGAAAAGAGAAAAACACTCTCAGATCTACAACACATACACAGTCAGATTTCTGCGTCAGTTCTACACAGTTTTAGTCTATGATTAGTATGATAATAATTATGATAATTTATTTTATGATCATTCCTTACCTCATCTGAGACATCAGAATGAAACTGTCTTCATCATGAGAAACTATTAAACACACAAACATCTGATTATTGGCATATAGAGTGGATGAAATACATATTCCAGCATCAACTGTTGATGATGAGAAAGTGTTCTGTCTTTAACATCATAAATACTCACAGTTTGGTGTTCCACTATTAATGCTGTTTCGTCTGACCATTATCATTTCTGGTTCATTTGGTTGAAACTCGTCCTTTTTGCTTGTCCATCACCTTGTGATGAGCTGAAGAAAGGGAAATATTCACTGCAGGTCTGAGATATCTGCTGATGAAATTGAGAGTGCTTTAAATGCTGCACTCCAGGAGGAGCTCTGTGCACATATATATAGAGACAGAAAACCACGCCCACCGGGGGGGGGGGGGTTATTGGCCAATGCAATCATCTCCATTGACTTTGTATTGTGTGAGGCTTTTGAAAATAAAACATTTAGCTATATAATACGGTGGCCGAGAGAGCTCAACGCGCTGCAAATAAAGAAAACATCTTCATCAGTTTGACAACACATATGCGCTGCAAACTCCACAACACTTACAAATAGACAAACGCGCTGCAAATAAAGAAAACATGTGGAGTTTGCAGCGCGTGTGTTGTCAAACTGATGAAGATGTTTTCTTTATTTGCAGCGCGTTGAGCTCTCTCGGCCACCGTAATACAAGGAATTTTTATATAAACATTTTATTATAATTGTTTCTACACCAATTTGTTGGTTAAATATAAACATTTAAATGAAGGCTGTATACTTAACATACACTGAGGAAGACAACAACAGGTTTAGTCGAAATATAATGAATATACAGTGCTGTATCTTAAATGCTATTTTAGGGTTATTTCTAGCTAATTATTCAGTTTATGGTCAATGGCTTTTCTGAGGTAAACGTGAAGTTATTCTCAAGCTGTTTTATTGTCGTCTTTCTGCGGTTGAAACACTGATTGATTAATTACGCATTACTTTAAAACGCAATAGTTTGATACGCAATACATTTCTGGAAATTGTTCTGTATCTTTCAACATTTTTTCTGCTGTTCATTCATGTTTACTTACTGCTGTAATAGTAGTAAAGAGGAAGAGATGATCAGTTCACGCTTGATCCGCGTCTGAGCTGAGCCTGAGGCGATATGGAAGAAATTGTTTTCTGTCACTAAACAATAAAAAAGGTAACTGCAAATTTATCTCTCAATTCTAATTCCCCCCTCAGAATTGCATGAAATTTGTGCATAAAGATAATGTGAGATATAAACTTGCAATTCTGAGATAAAAGTCAGTCTTACTACTACAGTAGGTAGTTCGATAGAGAGACGTTCAAACTAAATTAGCGTTTGCGATTGACAATGTTGTGATAAGTAGGCTTTACTAACTTTGTAGCTCATTACCCCCCACACTGGACATAGCAGACATATGTAGCCAAGTACGAAGATGTCCGTAGCAGACTCAAGAAGAGAACTCGAGCGAAATATCCCAACCATGCACCAGCGAGGAGGCTGGTAGAAACAGGTAGCCTCGTGCATCCCAAATTTTTCAACATTGACATTTTAATATAACAATATAGTCATTATGGCCTTTAGAAAAATGTTTTTTGAGGAGGTGGGGTAGTGCACAATAGGCCCCACTAGAAATGCAAGACTGTGTGTTGTGTAGTTATATAAATCAAGAGAGATCACATTCAGCTAACTCGCATAGTCTCTTTACTAGCACTGTAGCCTGACTTCGTCATACTCATATTCTAGGCAGAATGTGAGTCTGATACTGCTCCATTGCACTTGAATTATGGGGCGTGTCTTAACCGAACCAGTAAAAAAAAACTCTGCACTCAATTGGATAGACCTACAACCAATCAGAGCAACGCAGTAAGTGACGTATGTTGAACTTGTACTTAAACTTTTGCCGAATCCCGTTGGAAGGACGGCAAACACATCTTTCCCATCATCGACAAATGCCTTGATTGCGGTTCTTTGTTCGTCTTTTAAAATTAATGCGCTGTCGATTTCTTTTATTACAGACGTGATAGCGGAATCTAAACATCTTACTTCTCCAGCTGCAGTCATCGTTGGTGAACACCAATTCAACCCAAGCGCTCTTTGATGACGTGGGTGGTTACGTAACCGCAGATAGCCTGTCCATCATCGATTAAAGCCCGCCCTGGCAATTTGATTGGCTCGGCCTTCTGGGAGCCGAGCATAAAGGTGCGTTCACGCGGCCTCATAATTCCTGTAGTTACGAGATTCTAGCTTGTAAAAAGCGTTCACGTCCTCGTAGAGATCGTAATTCAGCTTGTAAGCTGGTAGTTTTCTGAAAGCTCCCACTTGTACCACGTGGCCGCTGTACCACCTGACCGCTGTAGATTAATTTAGGCGTTGATAGTGGTGCCATGGAAACGCTTAATTCCCAGTCAAAGGACGTGAACAGCTCCGAATATAACGTCACGTGTTGTCATTTCAAGATACCGGTAAATACGAGGTGACGTGAACGCAGCTTTACTCCACAATGGATCGAGTCCAGACCGAACTTCCCGTCCAAAAAATTTTGTGGGCGGGGTTCGGGCTGGCACCCAGGCTACTAGCACTGCATGTCCAAAATAACTTCTCTTCTTCCCTCACATGCATACTAGTTCCCACATAATAAAACAACTCCCTTTAGTGGGCATTTACCATACGAAATTGTCAAGTGAACACAACATCCAGACTTAATTGATTACATCTGTACTGCATTTCACTTAACATTACCAACTATATAAACAGTATTCTCAGTTAATTCAAATGTTTTCTTATTTGATTTTTTTTTTCTGTTACATTTCACCAAACGCAGAACAATGCTCTAATAAAAAAGCATGCACAACATGAACATTTATATGTGCATCAGTACAGTTCAACTTAACTTTAACTAATAATTTTCACTTTTAGTTGACTGTTACTTAAGTTAAATAGACTTTCAACCACATTGGCATCCTTCTACAACAATGCCTCTCTGGTTGGATGTTGACACTGTCCAGTGGTGGAGCAGAAACTGACTGATCTGAACTGACTGAAATGAGACATGTCCCAAGTTTGTCCATCGTTCAGCTCATAACTGTGTGTTCCTTTTTTTCCTCACAATATGCATAGGGCCACTGAATTTTGATTGCCCTTTCCTGACATGAACAGGTTTTCTCACCCTTCTTTGAGCTTCGGTATCCTTGCTTTACGCTTTGTGTTCAGGTATGCATTCATCTTTTGTTGATTTTGCATAACTTTTGTTCTCAGCTCATTCATGTCAGGGTTCAGATTGCACTGTGAAAGGACTGACAAATTCGTTCTCATTTTCCTCCCAAATGAGCTCGAAAGGAGACATTCCTGTGGTAGCATGGGGTGTATCTCTATACGTTTGCAAGAATGCATGTGAAATTTGCATTTCCTCTTAACAGATCTCTCATAGGCTCAACAACTGCTGCGTAGCTCGGAATAAATTTAGCACACCAAGCAGTAAGACCTAGAAATGATCTTAGTGTGGACACATCGAAGGAGCTCGGGCATTTGTATTGCCTCCAAGTGGTTGTTGTCTGGCATGAATCCCTCTTTTAAAAATGGTATGTCCCAGTAATGTGAGTTTCTCTTGATGGAACTTACATTTCTTGTCATTTAGACGCAAACCTGATTCTTGCAGTTTGTGCAGCACTGTTTTGAGGTGGGCATCATGACTGGCTGCAGAATCACCATATACAATTATATCATCCAAATAAAACTGGACACCGGGAACATCTCTGAGGATGATAGACATCAGTTTTTGAAATGCTGCTGGGGCTGACGCTAATCCATAACAGACTCTCTTGAAGCAGAACAGGCCGTCTTATGTTATAAATGCAGTCAGGTCTCTGCTTTCCTCATGTAGTGGAACCTGATGGTATGCATTTGCAAGATTAATTGTGGAAAACATCACAGCACCTCTTAGCTGTGAAAAGAGTTCCTCGATGTGTGGAATGAAATAGCTGTCCACCACGATTGCTTTGTTGGGTTCCCTAAGGTCCACACACATTCTGATATCTCCAGACTTCTTCTGAGTCACTACAGTGGACGATACCCAGGGTGAGGCATCTACTCTTTCAATTATGTCTGCTGCTAACAGACAGTTCAGATTGCACAGTTGCACATTGACAGCTTTTTCGTGCAATTTCACTTTCTGTACAAAGTTCTTTGCACAGCCAAAGCTTGGCATGACAGAATGTGACACCTGCTCCACAAACTGTTTGTATGTGATTACATTATTTCCTTTTTTGCACAGGTTCAGTGAAGATATTAAGTCCATGCCCATCAGTGTGTTTGTTCTTTTCACAATATAGAATATAGCAGGTACTGAACGTTCTCCATGTTGTGCACAAGTCTTAATACATCCCAGCACAGGAAGGTCGTCTTTTGCATATGTGACAAGACGCACATCAGACTGTTCCAGGGGGCAGCTCAGAAAAGTATTGCTTATATATATGCTCTGGCAACAAATATACAGAAGATCCTGTATCAACAATTAATTCTTGTATTGTAGTATCTGACAATGTGCCCACTTCAGAGTTACACACACACACACACAAAAAAGTTGTTAGACTCTGCTGCTTTTCTCGTGTGCCTCTATGTGCGTTTGTTTCTTTTTTTTCTCACATGCAGTCTTTGAACTGGTAATTTGGTAGGCTTCGCAAATTCACTAGCATTAGCCATTGCATTTTCCACTTGGATTTCAACTTGTATTGCTTTGTCTAACGTTATATCCTCTTCAAGCAATAAACGTTTACGAATTCGACTGCTGTGCACTTTCTCAATAATTTGATCTCTCAGTATTTCATCTTCTTTATCATCAAATGCACATAATGACACCATATCATGGAGCACATATTGCAGGTTATTTTTTATCATGCCTTTGCTCCCTTTGGCGAAATTTGTGTCAGTCATGATGAATGAATCAATCTGAGAATAATCATGATTCTGTCAGATCAGACGGTAAAGGCATAATTTTCTAACTTCCACTTTAAAACCCTTTTTCAAAAGTTTGCATGCTCAGCCCCCCAAAAATAAGAAACTCTTCTGACCTTTATTAAAAACACATAAAGTGGATGTATCAATGTTCCCTGATCAATTGAAATCTGTAAGTGTATTTTATTTATGTTGCTGTAAAATATTTACATATGGATATTTGTTTAATTCTGCTGTGATCCTACAGTGACACTTCACTGTGTTACATGTCTCTGAAAGTGTACAGTGTTGCACTGAATTTCTTCATTCATAAATCTGGATTTGGTTTTAAAGCCAATCAATAATGGATTATTTCCTTAAACAGAGACACTTCAGATGTGCACTGTTCACCATGATAGTTTTGAATGCTTTGAAATATGATTAAAATCACTTCAAAAAGGAAAATATAGTTAAGGACAACATGTGCAGCATAAATCTGTCATATAAACTACATTATAATTGTGTCATGGGACATGGATTTTAATGGTGAAACTTTTGTTTTTGTAATCAGGCTCTCAAAAATTTTATAAAAATTTGGATTTAGATTTATGAGCCAATATATTGGTTATGGGTTTTCAAATATAAGGAGTTATTAGTTATCGGTATCAGCGAGATTAAGAGATTGAGCCTAGTCCTTTAAATAGTCCCAGACTTAATCTAATCCAGAGTTTAATAAAATGATTTCCTGGAGGAAGAATATAGCTACTCCAGAACTAAATTAACCTATCAGGAGGCAGGTTTAACTTCAGATTGATGTTTTTATTTGTTTCTCATTATTGTAATGTTTAACTAGATTAGAGAGAAGTGTAAAAATAGTTTCTTTGGCAATTTAAGCCATGGTTTTGGTCAGAGAAGAATAATGTCAGCTGAATCATCTCTTTATGAGCTGTTGATCTGCTGTAATGCTGATGATCTCCAGTAGATAGCGACACTGACACACTGAACTGTGTGTCTCCAGATCTCTGTTTCTCTTGTGTAAAGATGTAGGTATGTTTTGTTTGTTTTTTTCCCCCCATGTGTTTCTTTATTCTTTTATCTCAATGTTTCTTCATTCCTCAGCTCCGGCGCTCATTTCCCGTTCAACTGTTTTAACCTGTCCAACTTTAAACTCTCCCTTTTATCTGTTCTTCTGTTAGTTTAAAAAAAATCATCAATATCCCCTTTATAATTTCGTTTTTGTTTGTCATTCTCCATATGTTTTGAGTTGAGCACATATAGATCCAGTTTATGTTGAAATCAAACTTATTAACTACTAAATAAAAAAGTGATAATTTCCTTGTATTAGAAAGTTTCTGTGAAGTGAATATACTTTTTATATATATTATTATATAATTTAATTTTTTTTCACTTATTATTGACAATAAAGTTCATTCTGATTCTGATATACTATATTGCATACAGACTATACATAGGTGTGTATACAGTGTGATATATATATATATATATATATATATATGTATGTATGTATGTATGTGTGTGTGTGTGTGTGTGTGTGTGTGTGTTATATATTAAAACAAAATTAGAGGCTTTCTAATATAAAAACGTATTTTGTCGCTGACCAATTTCAAAGACTCTTTTATGAGATCACTTCCTGTTAAAAAGATTTCTATAAGTATGATTAGATGGTTAAAGATTCAGATGAACACTGAACAATCATAATAATATGCATAATGACTTTATATGTTTATTTGTGCAGCAGCTCAGTTTGTATAAATCACTACATTTAGTTCTGATGCATCTCCAGGATGCACTTTAAGTGTGTAGAATTCAGTTTTTAGTGTTGTTACAGTAGAAATGATCATTTAAAAAAAAAAAAATAGAGAAACAAATAAATAAATACAATTTGTTCTGTGATCAACTTTACAAGAACTTCATCATGAGGAGTTAGCTTAATGACATGTAAAAGACAGAATACTGTAAAGATTGTACATGGATGGAACTTCATCCTTTAACAATGGTATATGATGCAAAATATCACTTTAACATTTTAGATTTAGAACAAAAATATAATACTACATACAAGCAACAATATGGGTCCAAGCATTGCAGACACCACAAACATCAGAAGAACAGCAATGCAATTCCCTCTCTCTCTCTTTTTTTTTTTTTTTTAGCATTTGAAATCAGAAATATAGATGCTGTCAGGAGCTTGAGAGTCCAGAAGAGAGTTTAGTGTGCTGTTTTCAAAAGAGAAATATGATCAGTTAATAAAGTCACACGTTTCATCATTGCCAAATGAAAAGAGGATCAACTGAAGCAATCATAGCCTCTGAAATTCTGCCCAATACTCAAATGACATTGATAATCAAAAAAATATAATTGACTGTAATTTTAGACTTCCACACATCACTGTAACTTCATTTCATCTCTGTTTGTGAAGTTTGAATATCTTACATCATGTTTGATCTTCTCTGAATCATCAGAAGGACACTTTACAGCAGAGACTGAGAATAAAACACATCTGTTTATCACCAAGAGCATTTTATTATAACGTTAATTTTCATTTTCAGTTTCTATTAGTTGAAAAAAATCAAAAAGCATAAAAGATCTTCACTCGAAAATTGCTACATACACTTAACAAACATACTCATAATCTAAACAAAGCTTTAAAAATGTCAAAAAGCAGATCATAAATATCTACATGATTGTCATACTTTAAAATTGAAAGATATCTCATGAATATGCATGATTGTCATTCTTGTTGTCAGTTTCTACTAGTGAAATGTATATAAATATGGATAATAAATGTCTTATACTTCAGTAACAAGAGCAATAGTGATGATCAAAGATTCCCTAAAACTGTTTGGATGTCATATTAATACTCACAATTCAGTCTTATATCATTAGAGCTGCTCCATCTAATGAGCTCCACAGGGTTTGTGTTTTTACTGGTTTGTGTATTCTCTCTCTCTCCTGTTTTCATATTTTTACTCGTTTAATTTCTTGTCTGGATTGACACTGTAACAAATGACAGCACTTAAAACTATTTAAATTTTCATTAAAACATCAAATAATTAAGCTATGTGTTCCATTAGCAATCTATAATCCTTATAAAATGTTCCACAACTAAGTAAAAAAAGTACTAAAAACACATGTTCAAATAAATCACCTGTGACGAGAAGAAATGTAGTAATATCCAGTGCAGCCTTCATGGGTTTATAATCACATTGAATATATGTCATGCAGAAGGATCCACAGTGAACATTTTCTTCAGACAACTGCTTGACTTGTGTGTGTGTGTGTGTGTGTGTTCAGTAACTGAGACTCTGGGATTGTTTTGTTTGATGGGTGGAGTCAGGGATATTATGAGAACCAGACTGGAGTCTGTGAAATGGGGATTTTTCTGATGGCCGCACCCAAAAACTTTTTTTTTTTTTACCAGATTCTTTAACGCCTCATCTGTCTGTGTGGATTCTGATATGTACAGTTTCATCAAGAATAACACAAAAGGATGAGTTGAACTATGAGACATGAACAAAACTGCATGTGAAATAAAATAAATATATATATAAATGACACCAGCCGTTCACTCTGTATGGCAACAGGAACTGGAATATAAATACTGGAAAATAAGTATTAAGTAAATAAAAATGTATTTGACATATAGCCGTAAATCTTATGGGACAAAATCCCATAACCGGTCCAACAAGGAAGCAGCTCCCTCTTTCTCTTCGTGTCTCTTCATGTTGTTTGTAGCTTGAGAGTAGAAACAAAAATAATTGTCAGATATGAACATTGTTTATCTAATTTCTTAAAACATCAAATCAATTCTTAGGCTTTTATGCAACAAAACAGTCCCTAAAACATTCACTGTTTGGATCTCTAGTGAAGTTTGTCTACTTACAGTTTAAACTCCAGCTGCTCCATCTGACAGTCTTCATGTTTCACTGCTGTCCCTGGTTCTTTTCTTTCTTTGGTCTCTTTTCTTTTATAGACAGAATGTAAGCGGGACTGCAAGTGATATATACACATCATCTTTGGTCCGCCTACCATTATCAGCTGACCCAATGTTGAGTGAACCAATCAAATGGGGCGTCTTCAGAAATGGGGCGGGGCAACATTGTTTTTTGCCCTGCCTCTCTTGGATTCAGTGTGAATGTTTGGAAAAACCTAACTGGTTTGGTGTGTCCAGGGGTGAAAAACATGAGTAATGCCATGAATCATGAGGGTGGAGATGTTCCCCATTCATAATGAAACTGCAACTAAATAACAGAAACTACACAAAAATAATATAAACTAGACTCTTTATGTATATTCCAGAACATTTCATGTGCACACTTGTGTGATACTTAAACACACACAGTCATGATTTATATTGTGGTTATTGGATGATTCTGCAATGCAAATGTGTTTAAATGCTTTCTTATTACACTGTCCAAAAAAAAAAAAAAAAAAAAATCTAAAAATAAACAAATTAAAAAAAAAAAAAAATAACAAAAATGGTTTTATAGTGCTCATTTTAATTGAGTAATAACTGAGTAATTTCTGAGTAATTTCTGAGCAAGAAACTTTAGTAGAAACATTTGAGACAAAGTTTGGCAACACTTTCAGTGGTGTCACAAGGTGTCACTTTCATTTGTTACATTAAAGTGTTTACAATGACAATGTTTTTTTTTTTACATTTAATAATCTTTATCAATGTTAGTTGATAAAATGCAATTATTAAGTGTTTACAATAATGTTAACATATATAACTTGTATGTATCTTGGTTAACATTAACTAAGATTAATAAATGCTATAGAAGTTTTGTTTAGTATATTAACTAATGTAGTTAACTAATATGAGAAATGAAACCTATTGTAAAGTGGCATCTAAATATTATCCTTAAATAGGACATAACAGAGAATTATGAAGCTTTGAAGAGGAATGTTGTGGGTCCAGAAATGAGAAATATTTCATGCATGTGTGAGAGAACCATTGCATGAACATTGTGTGTCTGTTGTGATTTAATTCTTTAGAAAAAGACCTGCTGAGAAGATTTAAATAATTTTACAGATGGTTAGTTTCTGAATATTTCACTCATTTCTCCATTACTCATTATGTGTTTGGTGCTTTCATTGTATTGCTGCCATCACCAGAACTTTTACTTCACAGAGTCAACAGTTTTATCCTCATGATAACATTACATATTTGAAACAACATTGGTCCTGTAATATAATATGAGTCTCTTTCTTCATATGTGACACATGATGATCCTCATTCAGCTTCAGATCAGATCTCTGATTTCTCTTCACGGTCTCTGAATCTGAAACTAAAGGCCTCAAATCTACTGCTGACATCTAGTGGACAAAGATGATAATGACAGATAATATTATATGTTACAATACAAAGATGTTGACTGACATTTAATTCCATTTAATGCAGTTAATATTCTGTAGTGTTGCATTCAATACATTCTGAATACCAGCTGATTTTAGGCTAAATGGAAGTTAGTGAGTTGCTTTATCTGATTAAAACAGTTGTTAAAGGATTAGTTTACTTTCAAATAACATTTTCCTGATAATTTACTCACCCCCATGTCATCCAAGATGTTCATGTCTTTCTTTCTTCAGTCGAAAAGAAATGAAGGTTTTTGATGTCCAATGGTTTCTCTAGATAAGACTCTTATTCCTCGTCTGGTATCGTTTAAAGCTCTTTGAAGCTGCACTGAAACTGACATTTGGACCTTCAACCCGTTGAACCCCAGTGAAGTCCACTATGGAGAAAAATCCTGGAATGTTTTCCTCAAAAACCTTCATTTCTTTTCCACTGAAGAAAGAAACATGAACATCTTGGATGACATGGAGGAGAGTAAATTATCAGGAAAGTTTATTTGAAAGTGAACTAATCCTTTAATTAGAACCCTATAACTAAAAAAATGTGATCTCTTTGTTGAAACTGAATTTGATCTCTTTGTTCTGGCAGTTGAACAGAAAGGATGAATGAAAATAAACTTCTTAAACATTAATTATGTTGTTACTTGGCCCTTGAACTAACTCATAATTAAAGACCTAAATCTACATGTCTAACAACAGAATTTTTATAGAAATACAATTTTTTTAAAAAGCTAAAATCTGTATAAATTAAAGGGGAGAGTAATGGACCCACTTTGTTATATGAATCATCCTTTTCATCAGTTCTTCTAATGTAAGGAAATTAATGTTATTAAATTCTGGTCAAAATGTAACGTTACTCCTTAAATCACTACATAGTTTTCATACATAGTTTGTAGTAAATGGGTCAGTCCATCTCAAGTTCTCCAAAAAGTGTTAAGCTGGGGAGAAATGTGATAAACATATACATATAAATTTCTATGAAACAAATTAATTTGACTTTTCAGAACAACTTCCAGTTAAGTGTATCACGTAAAAGCATGGTAAAATATCTGTGGTTATGAGTGATGAATCTGAAAGGAATTTGTCCAGTGCAAGTAAACATCTACAATAATCACTTGCATAGCTGGTGTCTGATCCTGACATGCAGTAACACATTTTTCACACTTCTGTAAATTCCAAAAATGCAAATCTTTATGTTTGTGACTGAATGTTCTTCTGATGCCATCAGTGTCATTTTAACATCAGTCTTCACTAAATGTAGCTCACATCTTCAGACAGGCTGCAGAGATGCTATCAAATGACCTTTTGATTTTCATAACCATTACTGAGTTGCAGCCTTGCAAATTCAACAATGTCAGTGGAAAAATGGGTGAATATCTCAGCATATTTAAACAAAACTGCACAGATTGTTTGTCCAATCCTGCTGCTAAAGGATCAGTGTCATGCAGCGTTTATCTCTTCATCACGCCTGACTGGAGGTTTCTGGTCATTCTGAAGACATTGATTAGCTGGTTTAGATGGGCTTGATTAGGGTTGATGGAGTTGCAGGACATGACTTTCTGGAGCAGGATTGGGAAAAGACTATATTATTTCCCATATTTTTAATGTTGTTGTATTATGTCATGTAATCTATGAATATATAATCCTACCAAATGTTTTCAACATTGCAGTTGTGTTGTTTTGTGTTGTTTTTGTCATATATCATGACAGATTCCGTCAAGTTTTTCAGTCAAAACACATTGCTCACTCTTGCTGATTTTTATATTTATTATAGATATTTTATTTTAACAAGAAGTCTGGTCCAGGTTTATTTTCTCTTAGAATTGTACAGATTTGTAACAGTACATCATATCATATAACAACATACAGGATTATTGTAAAAGTCAGATTTAGGTCAGATTCATACAGAAAAACATGTAGTGTACTCCAAATTTAATTGATAAATATAATATCCATATATACACACTCATATAATGAAAGTATATAAGATGAAAGTGTAGAAATTAATTTTACATTTCTGTAGTATATACTGTATAAGTGACTGTCTTAATCATGGACTTGATATTTGTTGATATTACATGAATCTGTATTAATTATAATGTAATAAATGATAAAACTAAAATAACACTTTCCCATTTGTTAATTTTAGTTAACTTAACTAACATGAACTAACAATAAGCAATACATTTATAATAGTATTGATCTTTTAACTAATGAAACCTTATTGTAAAGTGTCACCAATACACAATGTTTAATCGGTGTCTGAACATGATGGAGATGATTTGTTGGTTAGTCGAACAAAAGTGCTGCTTTCTAAAAAAGAGAGAAAAAATATGTTCAGAAATACATTCAAAGATCAATAAAAAAGTGCATTGGTTCTACACGCTTTACTTATATTTGGTTTCTGTATATTATGTGCAGTTCTCTCACCTTGACTGTGAATCTTCTCTCCAGAAACTGGAAATCAAAAACACAATTATCAGATTTTAGCATTATGAACATGTAATGTGTTCGATTCCCTATGAATGAATGAACTGATGAGACAGCATTGTTTTGAATGAAATCATCATGAAGGCTTGCATTTGTGGAAATAAATTTATATAATTTTAACAAATTAAGAAGGATCATATATATTGTATGTTGTTTTTATTCAGTACTGATTAAGCATAACAGACTTGAACTGAATTTCCATGAATTTCACATAAAGTAACAGTTTACATTTAGTTCACAAGAGAAAATAGTAACCATTTAAACTCATGATGACCACAACTGTAAATATAAATGATGCTTTTCCTATAAAGGTTGTAAAGAGTGAATGAAAAAGCACAGTTTAGAATTGATTTTGTTTCACAAAAAGATGAAACACTGATGATGATTAAATATGACAGTGTTTCCTAAATACTCACAGTTTGGTTTGCCACCATAAATGCTGTTTTGTCTGTTTAGACTCGATGTCTTTGGTAGATCTGTCTTTTTTGTTCTCTATTTTCTTCTTTTTCTCTTGTCCAAAATATTATTATTAAGTTTGTGCTGCTCCATATAAGTTCCCCCATGTGTTATTTTCTCATAAATTCTGCCTTTGTATAATCTGTTTTTAAAATAGGAAGGTTTAGTTATTTTTTTTTTTTTTTTTTAAGTTTTAGGATTATTTAGCACAAGATATTGAAGTAACAAGTATTTTTTTTTTCTATATCAAAATTTCATGTTTAATTCAATGAGTTTCTTATGTTAATTGTTTAATTTAAAAGTTTATGCATGAAAATTGTTTTCATAACCAATTTCTTTTCAGTAAGTTTAAAATGTGTTATGGATTTATGTCCAACATGGGTTTACATCAGTTTCACTATAACAGAAACAAATGTTCAGATTTAGATAAATGAATAAATGATTTCTTAAAGCAATTAGTGTTTTAATCACCTTGTGTTGAGCTGAAAAGTGGGAATCTCCAGTGCAGGTCTGAGATCTGTGCTGATGATGTTGAGCAGTGTGAGGTTTGATTGTTTGTGGAACAGAGGTTGAGAAACCTGCACCACAGAATCCTGTCAACTGCTTAGACTAGTTTTTTTTGTTTTTTTAAGGTCATGCATTTTCAGTACCATAAAAGATAAATTGGTCTGATTTGAATCTGAAAGTCAGACTGATTAGCCCTTACTGCTATTGGTCAGCACATTAGCCTACCACTAAAGTCATACCATCCCACCTCAGTACTTCCCTATAAAAGTTTTACAGTCGTTAAACATTTTTGAAAAAACAGCATGGTTTTTCCTTTTGAATTTCCTCTTCACACTCTCTGTTCCTTTTAAATAACCAATATCCATATCTGCTGAGGACATCACAGCCTTCACAGAAATGCTGATGACACTTCACCTTAAATCAAAAGACATTTCTGTAAAAAAAAAAAAAATAAATTTTTGTATTTCACTGCTTTTATTTACTCAGTTGTTCGCTTTAATGCTTTGTCATTTTGTGTATTATGTCTAACTCATAAGGTTACTCATCTACAGTAAATATTGATTTAATTCTTCTGTTATGAGATACAAACAGGATGTTGAGTCTCATTTGCTTATACACTCAATAATGTGAGACAGAGTCAAGTCATTGTATTCCTTGTAATTTCAAAACAGTTTCATTGATTATGTCATTATGTCAAGGAACTCATCAAGGAATCATGAAAGTCACTAATGACTTTATTTGTCTGAAGGAGACAAAGACAGGCAGGCCTGAAGCATGGCAAAGAGACGCAGTGTCTCATTCCCCTTCTCAGGGATCCATTGTTACGCTTAACCTGAGAAGTCTCCTGTCAAACAGGAACTCGCACTGTGTCTGAAGACTGTGGGTACCCATTCCGCCATGCTGAGGAAATAACTCCCTAAATGCCTAAGATAAGCACAAAGAAGGCTCATTGGACTTAGATGCTGGAGACCAGTCCCTAACTCAGGTCAAACGAGGGGCCATCAGTGACACGGGTAGAGACACACCAAACCAACGCCAAAGAACTAGCACTGATAAAAGCAGGCTGTGCTGTTGTCTCGCATTGCCTGTGTCGGGACAAAAAAACTGCGCATGAACACACAGAGAGAACTACAGTCGGCTGTCAGCCAGCGTAAGGAGACAGCTGTCTATTTTTGGTGGATCCACAATGGTCAATATTCATATTAATGTCTTAATTTTGTTCTTCTTTCTCTATATTCTGATCTTCATCTTCATCTGTTAGATACAATACTCTGGATTTTATTATTAACTATTAATTATTTAATTAATTTGTTTGTCTCTGTAATTTTTAATTAATAAATTTGTTATTCCTTATTCAAATTTGATCTCTGACATAATCATTGCATGACTGCCTGGATCTCATTGCCTCAAGTTTTTGCATCAGTTTTCTTCATATGTATTTGTCTATATTCGTAGTTCAGAAAGGGATACCAGCACTGCAGATACACAAACCATAAACAAAGCAGTGCGTTCTTACCCTTCTTAATATCGTTCATGCTGATCACTTTCTATATTCCACTCGGCTCATGTTAATATTAAAGGGGGGGTGTCACACACAGTTTCTGCCAATCTCATCTTGAGTACCTATAGAGTAGTAGTGCATCCTTCATATCTCCAAAAAGTCTTTAGTTTTATTATATTTATAAAAGATACATATGCTGTACCGAGTATTTCCGAAAACAGCTGAGCTCCTGGAGGCGAGTCGTGTGAGCGGAGAGTGACGAACGCGCAGCTTTTGTGTAGAGATCTTCTGCACGCTATCAATGGTCAGATAAACAGATGTATTTAAACACATGTAATACACCATCACACTATCCCTGGATAACTGTTTGAATCACTATAATGAATATAGCATAAGAATGAGGAATAATGAATTTATGAATTCACTACGTTCGTGTTGTTTACATTATATGCACTTAGGCGCCTACTGCCAACAAAACAGACATTTGAAGCAGTTTTACTCACTACCTGCTGTTCTGACTCATTACCGGGATCATTACCGCTGTGACCGCTCCATCTCTCAGTTTCAAATGATCTGTAAATCCAGCGCTGAACTGGGCCTTGTTTATGAAACCATAAGCGCCGATCCTGAGGACTCGATACTCCATCATTCGTCCAACTCATGTTTTGAAACTTTGGCCATGTTTAGCATGAGAATCCAACTCTTTAACGGTGTAAATAAGTCAGAATACATGAAATAGCATTACACCCCCCTTTAAACATTTGCCCAGTAACACTCTGGTACATGACGTAAAATCAGAATAGCTTTCTGTCTGTACTGCCTTGACTTGTTTGCTCACTGTTTTGCTATTATTCTTGCGCTTCAGTAAACTGAACAGCCAATCAGAGTTCTTTCTCTCACTGATGCCCGACACCGATTCTACATGCTGAATCAGCCTAAAAAACCCAGATGGCATCCGACTAGAGCCAACGGTGCTGAGCACACTGGAAAAAAAAAAAACTTAGTCAGCCTTTGCTGTCCGACGGTGTCCTGGGCATAAGGCCACAACCTAAGCTTCATGCCCAACCCCGAGTTTCAATTCCTCCTTACCCATCTCAAGTGTAGAGCTCAAGGTCTGGTAATGCCAGTCTCACTGACAGGTTAAATTACCTTTAAGGGAATACTGGCAAAGAGAAATGCAAGATCCCTCACCTGTCACTATACTTGGGGGATCTGGTCCAACCCCTGAGAAACCCCAGGGGAGCTGTTAACAAAATAATTCACCCTGCTTGACTAAAAGTCAGCATCTCTGGGTCAATATTATGTAATAAGTCCAGAGACGGGTCAAATCAAAGATAGTTTTACCAAGGTGGCCTCACAGAGGGCCAAACACTTGATAGCACTGCCTAGATGGAGCTCAGGAGAGCAGAAACCGAGAGGAGGACAAATTACACTTTACCTTAAAGACAACTTATCACAGCGACCCAAGAGAAACACGCTATTTGATTTATGAACACGCTCATTTACACTTACTCGTCTATGATATGATACAATGTATAAAATATTTAAATATACATATCAAATGATGTAGTATTTTACAGTAGACCTACTCTTGACAAAGCTCTGATTTCTGAGACGGAGACAGCAGTGTGGCTATTTGATTTGTGGCTGCTCTCAGTTTACATTTGTTCATTTGTTCATTTCACACATATTTTTGTGTAGTAACTCTAGAGGCGTGTATAATTGTGCTATATCCCTTGACTCACCTGTTGTTTGGTAGAATTCATTTTGCAGCTTTTCCTGCATCATTTGACACTGTCGGTTTTCCCTCAGTAATTGTCTGCCTCATAGTTAGAATGCTAATTACATAACGTATACTTAAAATTTACTTTAACTTTACTTAAGTATACTTAATGAAATTAACTTGAAGTACATTTATTTTTTGTTAAAGGTTTCCATAAATGGTATTTATTAAAAAAAAAAGAAAAAGAAAAAAAGAAAGTAAAATACTTTAGAAGATATTATCAGGCTGAAAACACTCATGGAATGAAGAACAAACATGCCATCTGTCAAGAAGTTTCGTGACCTTTCTCTTGTTTTTCTTTATTACCAGTTCTAGGAATTTTCTTTTGTTTTTGTCAAAACAAACAGGTTTGCTCGCATATCTTGATTGAAAGATGTCTAGACTTTACTGTAGTACATGTAGCCGGCGAGATGATTACAACTATTGAGGGCGTGGCCAGGTAGGTAATTATTGGGTTTTTAAGCAGGCACCTAGAAGGGTACCTAGAGATGGGGTCCGATCTTTTTGTGTGGAAGCGCGTTGCCTCGTAAGTGGTGTTTGTGCACCGATATGGTCTGAATGAGCAGGTAGGCTAAGTGGATGCTAACTTTGTTTTATGTTCATAAAGCCTTGCTTTATATTAAATCAGGGCGCTATGTTTTTAACGCAGATGTAAACCTTGTGTTGCCTGGTACCGCTTCCGTGTTGGTTTGTGTATGGACACTGTTTGGGTGAACAGGTAGGCTAAATAAATATCTATGTTTATCTCTACAAAGTGGTGTTCCTACAAAGGGTTTGATGTTTTTAATGTAGGTGTGAACATTGTGAATTTAGCGGCTGCTGGTCACGCCCGTCCTCGTTTGAACTCGGATACGCGGATGCATGGCTGTGTTTGATTCATGGCTGAGTTGCAGGTAATCAGAGAGGGTATTTATAATCAAGTGATTTGATTTTATTATTTTTAATGATATTAAAGAATAGTGTGATTATTTTGGGTTTTGTTAATTGTGTTTTTTTTTGTTTGTTTTTCATATTAGGTTTAGTTGATCGCTGTTCCTCCTATGTTTGTATTTTTTTTTTTTTTTTTTTTTTTTGCTAGCCTGTCCATTCGCTGTTGCATGTGCGCGCTGTATGCCTCCAGCGCAATTAAAGTTGATGATGGTTGTATGAACTGGACTGGCTAGCGGGTTTTTTCTTTTTTTTGTATTTTTCATTTTTTTCTTTTTTACTTGTATCACTTCCCAGCCTCGTGTTGCCAGCCAACCTCTATATTCCCTAAATAAGATTGATGCTTTAACACACATGAACCATTGTCTTGCATGTGGTTTAGAGTTGCAGTGTAATGATCTGAGTGGGTTTTGAGTGTTGTACTTATTTAATGATTTTTTTGGGGTTGTTAATGTGATTTACTTTACTTTTTCTTTCAAATTGTTCTGTGCAAAGAAGCTGGCTTGTGCTGGGATTCAGAGAGGGTTGGCTGGTTAGTAATATCATTGTTTTTGCGGGGGGAAGGAACTTTTGTCATATGTATTTTGTTGTATTTATTGATTTATTTGTATAAATAAATGATTTATATGAAGTTTTCTTCTCCCTGATTTACATTTATAGTTTCTTTTGTAGTCACCCTTGTTGGAAGTAAGAGTGGACTAGTTACATACAGATCAGGTTTTTTGTTTTGTTCACTGTTTTACACTGATTTACTGCTAACAACACAAAAATGTTAATATGATTTCTCCTTCTAGTTGAGAAGAACAGATAATTCATTTATAAATCTGTTGGGGGTTCAGGGGCATTAAAACCATATCAGTAGCATACATTGTTTGTCAAGAACAACCTGATAACAGATACTTAAACATGCAGAATTAGATTAAATGTTGCAATGGATGATCCACAATACAGACTTGAAATAGCCTACAGAAGTTTAATGCTATTGGTGAAATATCAGCGTTCTTGGAACTGACCAGTTGACTTTCCAATAAGGTCAAATTAGGTAAATTTTGTTAATGTATAAACTTATACGTTAGCAATGAGCAATACGATTTCATAACATAGAAGATATTATTCTTTGTTAATATTAGTTAATAAAAATGCAACCCTGATGTTGAAAAAAACACATATGCTGGTAATGTGTTTTGAAGCTGGGATGCTGGTTGAGCAGGTTTATGCTGGTCAAGTGCTGTTCCTGGACCAGCTTAGGAACAGCACTTGACCAGCATAAACCAGCTCAAACCAGCATTCCAGCTTCAAAACACACATTACCAGCATATTGTTTTTTTTCAACAGGGACATTATTTCATGTCAGCTCAGGTCTATTAAATAACATTAACAGATACAACTTTTAACTTTTAATAATGCATTAGTAAATGTTGAAATTAACAGCAACTAAGATGAACAAATGCTGTAGAAGTAAAAAAAAAAAAAAAAAAAAGAAGTATTTTAAGTATTTGTTTCTGTGATGAACACCAAAGCGAATACTAAGATCTGAATGGCTGTTTGAAATATTTAAATGCTGTTCAGAAACAAAGTACATCAGCCGTTTGTTTACAGGGTGACGGCTGAATATCTGTTGTTCTATCAGCGCCATCTGCTGTCAGAGAGAGTGAATGTTAAGTGCACTTTCATTCAGCGGCTCCTTTGCCATTCTTCTAATTTGTGTTGGGCTTGTTTCAGAGAGCTGCACATTCATTATTAACTTATGCCTGATGAACGGCTTTATTCTATTTAGAATTTATTAGGCACCTATAGGCTACTATTCAACAATATTACTGATCTGCCTGCATTGACACCACAGTCCCTTACAGGAATTTCCACAGGAATTTCACATGTGAATGTACATGTGAAATTAAACATGTGAAAACCCATATCAGGTATGACTCAGAAGCTTGTCCTCTGGCATGCAGAGAGAGATGAGTTTCATGGTTCTGACTGGTGTCATTTGAGATGTTACAGTTTCCCCTGGTCTTCCCCTAACTTGTGACACACAAAAAAATACTGTGCTGGAAGTGTCAGAATTCATTTATTTCCTCAAACACCCTTAGCACTCTTGCGTTTAATATATGTGCATTTAAACAGTGTTTCCTGTTGTGTGACTTTCCTTGCGCAGTTTTTATTTTGCTCTAAATGGCACTGTTCTGTTTTCCAGCATCTTCTGCATATTTGAACCCTTTCCAGCAGTGACTGAATGATTTTGAGATCCATCTTTTCACACTGAGGACAACTGAGGGACTCAAACACAACTATTAAAAAAGGTTCAAACATTCACTGATGCTCCAGAAGGAAATGCAATGCATTAAGAGCCGGGGGGTGAAAACTTTTGCATAAATGTGGCCCAAATAAACAACTGAGGTGTGGCCCAGATTAGTTTGTGTTTGCCCAGATCTAGCCCACAGCTTTTAGCCAGAACTAAACAAAAAGAGGGCCGTAACTCATCCAGTAGTGAGCCAAATAATAAAAACAGACGTGGCCCATATATGTTATTCTTGTATGGCTGAGTTCTGTAAAGGGCTGACGACCCTAATGTGGCCCACACATGGCTGAACACACCAAATGCCATTTAGCACACCTGTTTTTTAAATTTAAAATATCCATCAAACATTAAATCAAGCAATCTTAAACACAAAAATTGTCATTTTCTATTTCTATTAAATATAATTATGTTAAACACAAAAGGAGTGTGCTGATGTTGACAGAAATGAGTCAAATACTATGTCTCACCAATCTTTCTCAGTCACCATCTGCAAGAAAAAGGAAGATAAAAAAGAAATACATTAGTATAACATAGTATCATTCATCAGACTTTATTTAAATCAGTAAAGCAAGCACAAAGCCCTGTTATAAATGGTTGTAAATAAACATAAAAATGGGCAGCACTTAAGTATGGGGCAACGTTTGCCTCAATAAACTGCTAATTCACATTCAGTTGCACAAAGAAACATTAACTAAATTGGTTTCATTGTCATTTAAAATGAAGACTACTCTAATAGCAGGCTATTTTAGAAATATAATACTTAATAATATACTTAATGTTCAAGAAATATAAGATACTGCTCTTACCTGAAGCTAATTAGAGCTTATTTGGACAAAGGAGGTTGTTGTAAAATGAGAGTAAAATTCAGTAAAATGACTGAAATAGGCTGAGATGTGGACTGCCACAGACCTGCCGCACAGGTTATGAGTCAAATGTTAACCATAAGTTAAAATATTCCATGGTGTGCCATAGCCAAGCCACATATGATCTGCAGTTGCATGTGGTCATCTGGGCCATTTACCTCAATACAAATAGTGAGCCAAATGAAAAGTCCCTCCAATTCTAAAGCCATGCCAAAATATATATAGTGAACCTTTGGCCCATATGTGCTCAGCCATGCGATATCTAGGCTGGATGTTTCAGCTATCAGCCACATTTGACCTAAATGTTGTTGCTATGATGGAAATAACTTTACAACATTTAACTCCATCCATCATAGGTCTGATGAAACTTGACATTGTCATCCTGGAATTTGGTCATGATTGATGATGATACATGAAAAGATTTGTGTACATTTATAACACTATACTCTGTATTATAGTACCTTTGCATCCATGCTGCTGTGAAGGTGTTTCTAATACAGTGATGGTAAAAATTATATCTTTCTCTCTTCTGACTGCCGTTAACGCTCTATATATTTTTTTCCTCTTTTTGAAAGTTGTGAAAACACTATTATGGAGTTTTTCTTTTGCTATTTGAGCAAATGGGAACAGTGTATTTCACCTATGCACCTGACCTAAGCTAACCCAAGTGTCCCTGACACCTGCAAAAATGATTATCCTCAGGGAAACACTCTACCTCCAAAAGTTGCATCTGATACCCAAGAATAAAGTTACCTGACCGGAATCAACGCCGCCTAAGAATCTCACACTAAGAGTCGAACGACATCTCGTCCCCTACGACACTAAATCTGGGAAATAGATTTCACATGTCTAAGTTGCAGCGCTGCACAATAACCAGAGACTCAGTTGTTGTCTTAGAATATGCTTAAATCGTGGCCGGGACACTTTTCATCAATCTCAGAGAATCTCTCCAGCAAAGAGAATACAGCAGGTTTTTAAAGGATTTTAGATATAACATCACTGTCATCAGTCTTAATATGAAACACAACTGACGAACCGAAACCGAACCTTTCAAAATGTAGGAAACTCAACATTTGATAGAAAACACTTATTTAAAAATAAAAAAAGACATTAATTAGCACTTTAACCAGCAGGTTGCAGCAGAGTAGCATTTTGTGCATACAGTATCAGCCATTTCAGTTTTTCACTTAGTTTAGTTTTTGACTAAATATTAAACATTATAAAGTAACTAATGTTTAAAAATACATTTTGTCAATGTGAAGTATGAAATACTCAAAATCTCATGAAAAACAATAACTTATTGTGAATGGATGACAGAAAGCGAGCGCCGCTCTCTCTTTATAATCACAGCAGCTGTCAGTCAGTGCAGCACAAGATCAGTGATTTCAGCACACTTGTGAAAACTCACATTTTATTCAGTTAATCGACATATTTTATTTTCTCTATAAAAGTAGCAGTTATTTGCAACAAGTGCAAATAGTTGTTGGACGCTATTTATACTTATAAATATTGGCAGATACTATTTGCTCATCAGTATTGTTGTACATTAACAAGAAGCTGTAACAATTGTAAGTTATTATTTAAACTGTAGCTCAGTGGTTAGAGCATGGCACTAGCAATGCCAAGGTCATGGGTTCAATCCCCAGGGATTGCACATACTCGGATACAAATGTATAGTATAATGCAATGTAATTCGCTTTGGATAAAAGTGTCTGCCAAATGCATAAATGTAAATTATTAAATGAACAGCACCTTATTGGGACAAAAAGCCCTCCCTACACCTAACCTGATTTTAAATCCATTTCATAAATCATTTTAATCATTTCATTTCATTTATCAGCTCACAAATTAACATATTTTGCATTTGAATTTAATTTTGTTTTTAAAATTTTGCATTCTGGTCATATATATGTTGTAAAGATAATATTTAGATCACGTTCACAGACAGAAAGAGTTCTGAGATGTTGTGTTGAGTTTAGATCAGGACAAGAATGACAAACCTAAAATACTGTTTAATCAGAGAATTTTAGTATCTTAGATTGAAATTTTCACTAACATATCTTCTGTATGACTGATCTGTGATTTTCTGCATTTAGAAACATCATCCTCCATCATGTGAAGCAGCAGAAAGACGTCTGATCCTCTGGTGAGAAACATTTACTGTCTCAGTGAACATCAGGATCACAATCTGTCTGTCTGGATCAAGAGACACACACATCTGATCATATTCATAGTTATTAAAATATCAAGATTAGATTTAGATGAAACTCATAATATCAAAAGAATCAGTTTAATAAAAGTAATGAGTTGTTCACACCTTTGGACAACAAAATGTCTCTCTGTTTGAAACAGTGTTTTTTAGTTTTCATCTCATCACATGATGCGTTACAGGCAAACAGTCTCTTCTGTTGAGCAAGAGTCATGCAGTTAAACAGTTAACGGCAAGCAGGCAACCAATGTTCCATTTACAGCAGTTATATGTTTATCTTTTGCACCATATGTGGTGCATTTCCGTTTAAACTTTGGCTGGTGTTAAGGGTCGTCTTCCTGTGGAAACTATTACAGCCACTGCAGAAAATGCTTTACTTACTTAGAGTTTTTGTCTTGTTTCTAGTCCTAATATCTAAACATTCTTAAATCAAGAAGCATTTTATAGACAAGTAAAAATTGTCTTGTTTTCAGAAAAAGTCCAAATTAAGTGAGTTTTTCCTTAAAACAAGCAAAATAATCTGCCAATGGCGTAAGCAAAATAAAGTTATTTCAAACCAAAAACAAAATTATTTTGCTTACACCATACAACTCAGAGCTAAATCTACTGTATATAATCTTATCAGCACAATGTTTTTATTTGTAATGCTATTTTATCTTAATAAATAAATAAATAAATAAAAATCTTCTCTGTGTTTCTATGACACTGGGTTACAGCAGTCACAAAACATCACTTTTAATTCAGTGTCAGAAATGTAGAAAGGTAAAGAAGAGGATAATAGGGTGCAAAATGTTTTTAGATTGTGGATCTATAGGCCGATATGGATATACATTATAAATCAATAAATTGTCAGGAGAGAGAGAGAGATATTCTGGCATATGTGGTTTATGAGGTGTTACGTCCCCCTTTTGTCTAGGGGTGGTGGGAGAGTAACATATAGAAATAAAAAGTAATAAGAGATATGTCCCTTCAAAAACACAGGGCAAAAATGAGAGAGAGTTGGTTCAGTCTGCACTCCCAGAACTCACACGAACACAAAATAACTCTTCAAAAGGTTTATTTAACAAAGTCTCTTATAACAATCAAGGATAAGGCAAAATAATAAGGATAACTAACAAGACGCTTCTAGCTTCGGGAGGGGGTTAAAGCCAAAGTAACAAACAAAAGGAGTAAGCTAACTGGAGTAAGGGAGTCTAAATAACCTATCAAAACAAAACATCAAATAAACAACAAATCTCTTACCTGACTGCCTCACTAACTAAAAACAGGGGAAAACAGGGGTTAGTAAAAACAAAAGGGCACCCACCTCCCTACTGCGTCTGCAACATTGATAATGGGGCAATTACACACTGCCACAACAGCACATACAACAGGTGTCTCTTAAAGGAGCTTTCACACCAGCAAATACAACAGGTTTCTCTTAAAGGAGCTTTCACACCAGCAAATACAACAGGTTTCTCTTAAAGGAGCTTTCACACCAGTTTCTCTTAAAGGAGCTTTCACACCAGCAAAGAAAGGAGCAGAAAGGGCTTTCACACCAGCAAATACAACAAAGGAGCTTTGGAACACCAGCAAATACAACAGGGGGAAAGGAACTTCTCTCACACAGCAAAGACAACAAAAGTTCTGGGAGGGAAGACAGGCCACACTCTCTCTGGGGAACAGCCAGCTCCCTCGGTGTAAATGCAAGCTCCTCTCCATACTCTAACGAGGAACAGGTGGCATCAATTGGGCTCCTGCAAGAGGACAGGGAGGAACAGAGGAAACGGGAAAAAACTACACTTCCCAGCAGGCTGTTGGGCATCAGAGAAACAGTGTCACATACACATTCATAGAATAACAAAACAATAAACGATATACGTCCTGGGACGTAACAGAGGACACGTCCAATCACAACAGTAAAATTATAAAAGAGTAGAACAGTGATGAATATAAAACTCCCTTTCTTTCAGGAAAAATCATACTAAATGCAAAAGTCATTCTTAGACATTTTACTTTACATTTTACAGTTGCACATTTAGCAGATTTTTTTATCAGACTACACAATTCATCCCAGGAAGACAATAACATCAGAAGACAATAACATCATAAGTGTAAAATATAAAAATGCAAAAATGTACAGAGTAATACAGACCAGAAAATAAATTGAAGGAAGACCAGATTAAATATTATAGATTTCTACACATAATAATGCATAATAAAATAAACAGCATACACTGCATTATTGCACTGACTGATGAAGAGTATTTTGCTGGTTTGATGAAAGGAGCTGCTGCTTTCTGAAAAGAGAAAAACACTCTCAGATCTACAACACACCGTCAGATTTCTGCATCAGTTCTACACAGTTTGTCTGTTAGTATGATAATGATAACTATGATAATGTATTCTATGATCAGTCTTACCTCATCTGAGACATCAGAATGAAACTGTCTTCATCATGAGAAACTATTAAAAACACAAACATCTGATTATTGGTATATAATGAAATACATATTCCAGCATCATATGAAACTGTTGATGATGAGAAAGTGTTCTGTCTTTAACATCATAAATACTCACAGTTTGTTTTTCCACTATTAATGCTGTTTTGTCTGAACATTATCATTTCTGGTTCAGGTTGAAACTCGTCCTTTTTGCTTGACATTTTTCTCTTTCTTTCATGTCTTGTTCTTCTGCAGTTTGTGATGCTCCAGATATATTCCTTCCATGCATTAATTTGTCTAATATTCTGTTTTTGCTTATGACTGTTGGAAAATAAAATACAGTTTATCTTTGTGATGTTTGGTATTTGTACTTTTATTACTCAGATGTTTTTATGTAAAGTGTGGTTCCAAACGCACATTTACTTATGTTTTCACAGACATTGAAACTAACAATATTTATGTATTGACAGCACTAAAACGTAAAATATGTACATATGAACAACTTTACAGATGCACAAATGCATACAAATTCCTATTTATGAATATTAAAATCATGGTATTATATCTTAAAATCTATTGTATTGAACTGCCATATCAATTACATGTTTTGTCGCATGTATTTAATGCAGTTTACTCATCTAAATAATATGAAATAACATTGCGCTCTGTTCGGTGACTTCTGCTGCAAACATGTTTTGATAGATTACATAATTTTAAACAAGGCAGAATGTAGATTTTGTGAGGGTTACACTGTGCTGTAGTTACATTGTAAATAGGCTACTCAAATAAGTACTGAGTAGTATTAATTAACTACATGTACTTGAGTACAGTTAGGGTTTGGTGTAGCGTTAGTTACTTGTAATTATGCATAATTTACTGTTATTACTAGAGTAAGTACATGTAGTAATGTGTAACTACGGCACTAAAATAAAGTGTTACCTCTGTGAGGTTAAAAATATATATATTAACAACCTTTAAAAACCTTATTTGTTATATAGGCTATTCTGTTTAAGTGTGATTTGACTGGAATGGTTTTATTTTGGATAGTTAAATAAAATGTTCAATACACGTGTATGTTTATTACTAAACATAATGTAAAATTTAAGGTTTAATATAATTATATTGAATAATTTAAGTGAAATATGTGCATATCAAACACAGGACAAACATTACTAAATTTTGCCGAATTTAAAAAAAAACAGAAGAAGTGGTACTAAATGAAGAGCCGTTGGGGAGCCGAAAGAGTCGGCTCTTATTCCTGTGCTGAGCCAAATGATCCGGTTCCCTAAAAAGAGCCGAAATTCCCATCATGATTCTCAAATCCCGCTCTCGTTTTGGTTTAAAAAATTGCTCATTGGCTCTCGCCTGCTTCGCCACAGATTACCGTGTTTCGGTTTAATGTGTGCGTTTGAATGAGAAAATCTCAAAATATGCGCGCCTTCACAATCACAGGTTTTTTTATTGTTTGTTTTTGAGCGATTAATAACTTAAATTCTACTCTGCATCTCATACAAAGCTATTCATGCCACCAAAGAGGACTGCGACTTCAACACAACATCTTTTGGAATACTATTACCGCTTTTGACAGTTTAGCAATAAATACATTATTGTGATTACACTTGTGTATCTGTTATATAGGCTATGTTTTTCTTTATAACTGACATACTTTTAAGAAATATTTATTTAGAGGTAGGAGTAGAATTTGCACCATTAATACCTACGTATTAACTAGGCTGGCAATACAGACTTACATTTCAGTTTCACGTTTATACATGATACAGTAACAGCACTGTTCAGATTTAAATATTTAAAAAGTTCTTTACAAAATGGTTAAAGAGAAAGTGTTTTAATCACCTTGTGATGAGCTGAAGAAAGAGAAATATCCACTGCAGATCTGAGATCTCGGCTCAGTCGGCTGATGTTGTGCTGAATTTGAGAGCTTTTCAGCGGTGAAGCGGCGAAGCTGGACCACCTGTGGCCCACTCAATAAATAGCTGTGTTGTTAGGCCTACATGTTAGCCTACATCTCACTGGTGTAGTCCTAAAAAAAGAAGTGGTGTACTATTTCCACACACACACACACCAAAAAAAAAAAAAAAAAAAAAAAAAAAAAGTGTTAAATTGTTGTTCACTAGTCACATTTGTTTAATTAAAAACAAACAAATACAGTGCATTCAAAAATTGGTGACGTTTTTCAGATTATTTTTTGACTACATTAGCCTACGACTATTATTGAAACGTTGCATTGGAATTATATTCATTGTGAAAAGTGATACATTAATGTTTCATTTTATTCAAGTGGGTGATAAAAAAAAATAACAATATGAAATATTTCCAGATAATAATTTTAAAAAATGTGCTTTGGCATTAGTGTCTATATAAAAGCCAATTGTTCAAGGTGTAGTGGGTCATGAATAGTTTAAAAGCTATGGAGTCAAATTAATGCCTTAAAGTTTTGCACAAAAATAAGTTTTGCAAAAAAAAAACAAAAAAAAACAAACAAAAAAAAAGAAAAAAGAATTGAGCAATAAAAAAATGTTTTGCAAACAAAAATAAAGAATTGCAAAGGAAAAATAAAGTATTGAGCAGAAAAAAAGTTTTGCAAGCAAAAATAATAAATTGCAAAATAAAATAACGTAGTGCAAAAATAAAAATATAATCAATTACAAAAATCAATGACAGCTGTAATCCTATTTTATCTTTGCCACATATTTTTCATGCTCAAACCTACTAAATCATTTGCAACGCTCATTTTATTCTGCGTTTCAGTCAAGCGTGCGCTCACGATACCGGTTTTCCTTTGCGCTGTGCGGTTCTCTTTATGGCACTGGTTTGACGTGGGGGTGGAGTCAAGAAACGGGGGCAATTTTTCCTTTGCAATTCTTTATTTTTGTTTGCAAAACATTTTTTTATTGCTCAATTATTTTTTGTGTTTTGCAAAACTTTATTTTTGTGCAAAACTTTAAGGCATTAATTTGACTCCATAAAAAGCTTACTAATAAATATTGGTGCAAGATGATGTTTTTTCTTCTCTTCATCAGTCTTTTGTTTATTTTATCCATCAGTCTAACGTTAGATCATCTTTGACTCTCTCTATAGCGTTTTAGAGTGTTTAACTTTCAAATGGATCGCATATGGCTTGTGGAAATCTTAGCACACTTCTGGAGCGTGATTACATTCAGATGAGGCCTATATGATGATTCGCGCGTCACTGATGCATTAAATAAACCGGGTTCAGTTGTGCTGATATTGGTCTTTTCACTTCATATACGGAAACTTTGCACTTATTAAAACTCCGAACGCATGATGTATATAATTAATTATTAGTCTTATTCGCTCATCACCATATTTCTCACGGCATGTCTGCTGCAGTGAGAGAAATGCGGTCAATGCATCGCTCAAAACAGGGCGGCTTTGATGGGCAGGAAAAGGTAGAATGACAGAAGTGCTCATGCACCAATTACAGCAAAGAATCGCGAATTTACACAACAGCATTGGACACACAGTTAAAGGGGAAGTTAACATGACAATAGATGATGGACTTTTTCGACGCAAAAAATACAAGTGGGTATACGCAAATACTGATCCTTGGAAGTCGTAATACGCAAACAGCCCTGGGCAAAACGGACCCGACTACACCACTGCATCTCTGTCTAAATTACATACATGAACACACCAACACACACGACTTGTGGCTTCCACTTCTTTCACTCTCAATTGTTTACTGAAGATCGTCACATCAACTTCTTTACATGTTACAGCGCCCTCTTGTGACCAACACTGCAACAACCCCAGGAATCCTGATACATTACATCCCCCCTTTTCTTGGATACAAAATTACATTAATTAATCAACTGAACATGTCCAAAGCTAACTTGAAATAGCTCAAAGAACATCTCATAATCTTCTTCAACCGCTTATAAATAATAATATTTCCTTTTCCACAATAAACATACTGACAAGTTATTTAGCTGATATTTCCCACTTTTCTGTGGTTAAATTGAACAGCCTACATCTATAGCAGTTATTTCTTCCATTTCATGACATAATCAGACAATTTCTCAGGCAATCATCTAGTTGTAGGCAGCGCCTCACTCCCTTAAACTTATGCGGAAGGGGCCCTGGATTCGTTTGCGGTTAGATCATCTCTCTCTATATATGTACTCTGAATATTATTAGCTTTGTTTCAGTAAACCTTTGATATGCTTCTTAACTGACTAAAATGATCACAGTTACCATAGGATGGTAGTTTTTTTCCTCTTTAATTAAACTTAAACACGTTCTCATACAGCCATCAGCTATTCCTCTCGTCGTCTTTCTGTCCCCGTCCACCTGTGCGTTCCACCAATCGGGTTGCAAAACAACCGCAAAGTACTTATAACATAACAAATGAACATATTTTTTTTCCAATCAAAATGAACTTATACCTACATTTAAGGGAAAACATTAAACATGAAATTAAAATATAAATTATTTATAAATAATATTTAGGAAATGCTAACAAACCAAATGAATTCAACTGCAACTTCATAGTCGATTGGGGTCTGTCTTTTTTGGGTCAAATTCATTTTGAGAGGGTAGATCATGAGATTTGGGGTCAGGACAACAGCTCTTTTCGTTCTGGTCTATCTGTTTGCGTTCAGTTTTTGCATTGACTGTTTCGTGGTTGTTGAACCGTTTGAGGTGAGTGGTGTTTCGTGTATATCTTGCCCATGCAGTGAGTGATTCCACACAGTCACTTGGTTTCCAGTTTACCACTACTTAGTGCAGGAATGTGTCATCCAGGCACGTGCACACATAGACATAAAGGGGGCTTGAGCCCCTGCCCTTTTTCTTCTTCGAGTGAAAGTGCCATTTTTTTTTTTTAAATAAATGAATAATATATTTCTCTTTGCGCACAGGTTCCCTATCAAAAATATACTTACTGAAAAATAAAAAAAATGCTATATATCAGGTTGGCTTTGTCGAGTTCAGATTCCCTTCCTCCGTGACACGCCATTCAAAATTGTCCACTACATGAAAGAAGTATTCCAATAACCAAAAGAATTTATTGATTAGAACGATTTATTGATTTGTGCAAAATAAACAAATTATTAGTGAAACTATGTCTCTCTCCTTGGTGCAGTCATTTATTCTAAATATATATAGCTACTTGAAAATAGTAGTGTAGAAAACATGCACATTGTGGCATAGTGTCCTTTGCTGTTGTCTGCTCTTGTGACAAACCTAGTGAATACTAAAGAAGAACATGGGCTGTGTGTGAACTGATTATTTTGTAGAAATCAGGAAGTCAGAGTTGTCTTAATATATTTAAGGGGTTATTATTTTTTTTTTAAATAAATAATTATGAGAAGTGCCTTTTTTACCCACTTGAGCCCCTGCCTCCCAAAATGTCTGTGCACGTCCCTGGTGATGTTGTCGGGTGCATCATGGCCTGGATACCACCGGGCACCCGTGACATGACTTGCAGTACTTCTCTGCGGCTTTATTTATACCTGACCACCACACTTTAAACCTGAGATGCTGTTTAGTGCCCACAATTCCTTCGTGTGCTAAAGCCAATGCCCTGGTTTGTAATGCTTTTGTTATCACTATGTGTGTTCCACGAAGGACCATCTGGCCAATGCAGCACAGCTCATTGGCTATTGGAACGTATGCTTTACAGTTATCAAAGTGCCCACTGTTAAATGCAGAGCGTACTTCTTTTAATTATGGGTCACTCTCAGAAGTTTCCTGTTGCAAACTGTGGGATGAATCTGCTGCTGTAGCCTACCAGACCCAGGAAGCTCCTAACCTCTGATGCCGTCTTTGTATCTCTTGCCTCAATTACAGCTCGCACCCTTTCTTCTGTCGGCCCAGTTCCTTTTCTCAGACAAAAGGATTCCCATGAAAATCAGTTTTCTCATGTTGAATTGGCACTTTTCAAGATTTAATGTCAATCCACGTTCGCTCAGCCTTTTTGTAACTGCATGTAGACGTTGGTCATGCCTTTCTTGGTCACCAGCATGAGCAATGACATCATCTGAGATATTTTCTACACCTTCATTTTCGATTAAGGCATTGGCAATCGCGTGTTGATACTGTTCGCTGGTAGACGATACATGCCATTATGCACAGCAAATGTAGTGATATCTCTCAATTCATGGCTGAGCTCCAGCTGATGGTAACCCCATTTTAAATCCAGCTTGCTGAGAGCCACTGATGCCTTGGAGAATCTCATCCACAGTAGGGATAGGGTAATGCTCCCTCACTATGGCACGGTTAGCCTGCCTTATATCCAGACATAATCTTATCTCTGAGTTGGCCTTAGGCACACTGACTACAGGATTCACCCATGGTGTGGGACCACTGACAGGTTCAATGACATCCATGTCCATTAGTTCTTTATTTTCTGCTCTGCTTTCCTGAGATTAAACGGGATATGTCTGAGCAGCTGTGCTACTGGTCTATGTGTAGGGTAACTTAGTTGGTATTTAGCTTGCCAACCCCATTGAACACTTTGATGCACCCTTGACTGCTAAAGGTTGGTTTGATGAGTATGAGTACAGCTTTTTCTCTGTTTCAGGAATGCTTGTCTTGCATTTAACTTTGTTCTGTTTGAGATCTTACCAGGTGTCCTCATCAATAACATTATTTGTGGCGCACGAGTCGATTAACAAGGCAAGTCAATTTGTCTGACATGGTATTCTCCTGGACAACAAATGCATTATCAGCTTCCTCCACATTAGTTACATGATTTTTTTTTTTGGACTTTTCGTTTGACACATTTTTGAAAAATGGTCTTTTCCATTACATTTGTGACATACTTGACCTCGTTCAGGGCATGTTTGGTTTCAACATTTCCTGTCCATTTTTTCATCTTTTCTCTCTGCATGTCTGGTGTATCCTTTATTTCATTTCTCTCTTTTGTCTCTCTTTGGTGCCACTCGATTGACTGTATCTGTGTCAGGTTTCAGGTTTCAACAACATGACTGACATCTGCTCTTCAATTCTCTCACACTGTGATGCTAGTTCCACTAATAATTTCTGACGAACATAATCTGACATGCATTAGCTAAGAATAGCATCTCTCATCTTGGTGTCTGTGTCTGTTTGAAACCCACAGTCTTAAGTTGCTTGCCGCAGGCGAGTAGCAAACTGTTGTATCGTCTCAGCTGTTTTCTGGTTCATCTAGTGAAAAGATTGTGAAAATGCTGTGTTGACTTCAAAGAGTCCAAAGCAATCACTGCAGCGCCATAGTCAGTAACCTCCCCCATGTTTTCCAGGTGTTAGAGTAAGATTTGCACGTTTGTGGAATGTGGAGTTCAATTTAAAAATTGTGAAGCAAATATCAATCAGTCGTTACTTTAAAGGCCTAATTTGGATATATATTTGAATATGTACTGCTGCAAGAAACCAAGCAATGAAACTGCGCAATTCCTATAACGCACAATAACAGAGACTATTATGATGCATGCAGACTTGGCATCGCAACGCTGTTTATATGGTGAAGGTGGAGCACGTGCTTTATAGCAACCACCGGCCCAAAGCCCAAGTATTATTATTTGTTTCATGCGGTCTCTACTCTCAAGGCATCTTCCATAATCACCTTCTGACTGATCTGATTTAGTTTTTGTGGGGGTTTTTTTTTTCTCATTTTGCTCTACTCATATTTGTGTGGGGTTTTTTGCGGTTACAGTAAGTTTTTCGATTTCGATGTACAGTAGAGTCCCATCTGAGAGTACGGTTGAGTTCTTTTTGCCTCCCCCAAGTCAGTGCGACTCAAACATTCATGTCACATTTGCCTTTAATTAATTAAGCACTTTCAGAATTTATGTTCCCCATTTTTAAAGCAGCTTCACAGTAAACCATAATTGAAGCACGCTCAGTTCTTACACATACAAAACAGTGATTGTGCATTTTTGTTCAATTTTGTGTAAAAATATCAAAACTTGTAGCAATCTTATATAATAATATCTAAAAGTCTAAAAGGATATGGTAAAATATGACCTATGTTTTGCATGTTTCTTTTTAACTATAGTGCGTATTGTGCTGTATTCAGTAAGTAAGCTACAGTAGTTTTCTTTTCTGAATTGCAAGTTAAGATCCTAAAGTGATTATGAGCTGTGGATTAGTTGTGCTGGACAGAACATGTTGATAAACCAAGCTGATGTTGTTGTGTGACACATTCTTGACTTTACCTTATATATTATTTTCATTGTAACCTACTACCTACTAATTATAACATAAGCAAACTCGGCAACTTACACTCATTGGTGGGCATGAACTGCCGACTGTTGTCGAGTCGACAAACGATGGTGCCGCGAGACGGGAGGATTAAGGCCGGGACGGGAGAGACTCTGTCCGGCTCCATATATCATCGGTTATCGGTGGGACGGTAGGAAGGCCGAGGCGGGAGGGGGGCCGAGGTCTGTTCAGTCACATTCACCAAAAACAGCAGATTATCTGCATAGACGTTGGAACAGGGGGAAGCCAGCTGTTTTTTTTCGTTGTTTTTGTTTTCCGTTTATATATATATATATATATATATATATATATATATATATATATATATATACAGGGGTTAAATTGGGATTTTATGTGGGGGGGCTCTGTGGTTTCAGGCTTTCGAGGGGTGCATGTGTATGCAAAGACTACAAAATCGTATCATTTGACAAACTGTAAAATATAAAGTTGAGAGAGCTCTCTGCTATGAACAATAAAATGCTGATCAAAATCATTCTATAGATGCTGGTAGTGTGCAAAGCTACATCTGATGACAATAAAATCTTTCTATAGGCCTGTGCCTTCTCCTTTGTGTCAGTATCACATATAAGAGTGACGCTACCATTAAAGGACAGAATATAAATACAAAATACAGTGCTCGACATTAAGCCTGGTTTTGTGCTTGTCTTTTGGACAACTAAATCATTTACTTGTCAGAGTAAAAAAGTAGCTTGTCTGGGAAAAAAAAATATTTATTATTCAAATCTTTTATCTTTTATTTCATATTCTTACATTTGATAAATTAAAATAGTAAGACACTATAGGGCTGTTACCAAATTAAATAATTTACACTGAAAAAGTACAACTGCGTTCAATAATGTTATGAGATTCTTTAAATATTTTTGAATAAACAAATAAGAAATGCTGGTGGGAAATTTATACTTTTAAACATGAAATTAAACCGCCAGTAGATAGCGGCAAGTGACCGTCTTAATGAGTGAGCCACTGAGTCATTTATTCAAACGATTCACTCTGAATCAAGAATGAAGCAGTTGTTTATGAATGGGCGATTGAATCTTCACTCAACCGATTCGTTCAAAACGCTGAATCATTCGAAACGGCTGAGAGTAGCTGCGAGATGCGCTGCTTCTGCTTTGTTTGGAACTATTTTCGCTGCTACAATAGAACAAAAAACAGGCATATTGCATCTAAAACGTAAGTGATTAATATTAACTACTTGTTTATTGAACTGTTGTATGAAATTAGTGTAAATTTCAATCGAGGTGATATTCAGGAATTCAGCACTTTCGGTCGTGTGATGCTTAACTTTATCATATGTCGTAAATAGCAAGCTAAACCCCATTGAATGTTTATTGCAACATGATAACGGAGTTTCTTTGTGTGAACAGAGCTCATTTGTTTTGAATTCTCCTCAAGGGGTTACGTGATCCTCAACAGCGCAATATCACCGCCAGTACATCCACTAAGCTAGATTAATCATTCTCGCGTTTTGGTTGTTATTGACATTTTAATCAAGCTACTTATCTGGTCAGGCAAGTAAAATTCTCTTTCACTTCAAAAAATCCACTTGTCCCGCAGTCCCGGAGCCCTCGTAAGCCTATGTGCCGGGGCTCAGCCCCGGACGGCCCCGGCCCAATTTAACCCCTGTATATATATTATATATATATATATATATATATATATATATATATCTTAATTCATTCATATATATATATATATATATATATATATATATATATATATGAATCTGAATTAAGAATCTGTTTGATTTAAGCCTACATTTCAAAATGTTGTGTCATAAAATTATATCGCGCATACAGCTCAACTAACGCGATCGTTATAAAGGTGCAGGGACGTGCACAGACATTTTGGGGGGCAGGGGCTCAAGTGAAAAAAAGGGCACTTCTCATAATTATTTATTTATAAAATAATGAACCCTTAAATATATTAAGACAACTTTGACTTCCCTTACACTCACGCAATTGTTTTATACTCCACAGATATCCATCTAGGGCTTTTTTTCTTTTTCGCTTCTCTCATCGGCAGACAGCAGTTGCATTTTCGCGGGAATAGTTGTTGAATTGTTTTCAGCCAGCAGCAAACGCGAGGTGGGGCGACGTGGGGCGGGCGCGCGCGCGCGCGCGGGCATGAATGGCGTGTCGCGGAGTGAGGGCATCTGAACTCGACAAAGCCGACCTGGGGTGCGTTTCCCGAAAGCATCGTTGGTGAACCATGGTCGTAAGTCCCATTGAACTCTAATGGCAACGACGGAATTTGCGACCATAGTTCGCTTCGGGAAACGCGCCCCAGATATCGTATTTTTTTTTATTTGTTTTATTCAGTAAATATATTTGTTTGACAGGGAAGCTGTGCGCAACCAGGAATATATATTCATTTATTAAAAAAAAAAGCATCCCAGAAAAAAGGGCACTTCCTCTCGAGGAAGAAAAAGGGCAGGTGCTCAAGCCCCTTTTTTGTCTATGTGTGCACGTGCCTGTAAAGGTGTTTAAACAATAATACACTTCCACTTGCATGTATTTGACATTCGGAATATCATATATTTCATGCCATAGCTAACACATTTGTGAATATTCTGAATAAAAAAGGAAAAATGACATAAAAGCAGATCATCATTCATTCAGCGCTGTTGCTGCTGCGGTGTGTCACGTGACAAGCAATGACGCGTCACCATGGAAACCATAAAATAAGTCGAACAACTGAAAGAAGATCCACCTTTGGAAATGCATGAATTATTATTTTTTTTATTTATTGCACTTTTTGAGTAGCGTATGTGTCTACTAGCATGTTCATAGCTTTTAAATGTTTTGACTGTCAATGCTATTTCAATATAGGGCTCTATATGTTCGTTCAGTGGCTTGATATTACCGGTATGAATTTTCATGTTCCAAAATGTTGTGAAAATAAAACAGCTCGCCCTCGTTCATTTCAGGGGTTCTATTTAATTACCATTTGTGCATTTCATTCATTGCGCCTTGACAGACTCCATGTAGGCCTATATGATTCGCTCTTTTGTTGTTCTGTTTTCTTTCAGGATCAAAAATACAACAAATGAAAGCGTTTATCTGTATTTCCGACTGATGAGAACTATGCATATACATTCATAAATCAGTCAATTTTGTATTTTATTATGAGATATTTTATTCTAATGTGATCAGTGACTCAAGCACTGATGGACCAAAGCATTTTGACATTTGCAGTAAAAACTTGAAATATAAATTCTCAGAAAATGCATTTAATACCAATATATTGAAACGTCTGTTTATATACCCCATTAATAAAGGAGTCCAGACATTGGAAAAATATCAGTCCACATGCGTTTTATATTTAATATGAGAGAAATAGACATGCATGCATGCGTGACACAAAAAAATCTTTAACTTTTAGGTAGCAAAATATTTTTTAGTAATTCTGTCAATTACACTAACGCCGGGTTCACACCGCAAGCGGCAGCAGAGCGGAAGCAGCGCGTTAGCAGCGCGTGAGCGTGAACTGCAGCTGCAGAGACGCGCGAGTATTCACACTGGAAGCGTTTGTACAGCGTCACAGCAGCGGCTCGAAGCTGCATATAAAGTGAGCATTTCTTTACAAAGACAGCTATAAATTTGTTTTTATAATTGGTCATTGTTAAACTTGATAGTCTTGAAAGTTTGTTAACATGCAAGGTGTACAACACTCACATAACATAAAATAAATACAAATAAATAAATAAAAGCCTCGTGTCATCCATTGCTGCACACGAATGAGGTAAGCTTTGTGTTTTACATCATCTGACGCATGAACATGTTTACAAGACTGCAAACTCGGCGAAAAAGACAGCAAACTCGGGTTTGATTTGGGTATGCAAGAGCCTATATTGCTGTCTGTGTAATAACTAAAATAATATTTATATATCATATTTTCTGGCTAGTTTAGTTTAGTTTTCTATAATATACCATACTTTAACCCAAACTGAATAATTAAAAACAAGTTTAAATGAGTAAATCTTCTATAAATATTTTTAATATTAATTTTCTTTGCTGACATACTTCAATTCTTGTTAAAACACACTAGATATGCTTATTCTGTGCATTTTGCGCACTTTTTGTGTGAAATCATATTTATTTTGTCCATCAAAGGTGTACTTTCACTTTAATTGAGCGTTAGCAGCGCAGCAAAAATAGACCCAGCGCCGAAACGATCGCGGCACTGCTGCTTCTGCTCTGCTCCTGCTCCGCGCTGCCGCGCAGCTTCTGCGTGCGGTGTGAACGCTCTCATCTGTTAACATGGACGCCGAAAAAATACGCGCTGCTTCTGCTCTGCTGCCGCTTGTGGTGTGAACCCGGTTATTACATTGTCTGCTATATATTTGCTTCTTATTTATTAAATACGGGCAATTGATTGATAAAACATTGATCAAAATTAAGATACAATTTATACAAAACGAATATCTTTTAAAAAGAGTTTTCTATAAAACAAAACTTAATGAAGTCGTCAAAATCATGTTTTACCAAAAACAGCGCCGTTGCTAGGAGGGCGCCAGCGCCTCTGCCTATGCCTCGCGAGTGGATGATAGCCCTGAAGACGCCTAGCAATGATATACCTTTAGTGGTAGTATACCTTTAGTTAAGTTATACCTTAAGAGTCTTCGTAGCGCGCTAAGAGACAATGTTATCGGGAAACGCAGCCCAGGTATGATGCGTTTCATGCGTAATGGAGATTCCAAAGCGCTCTTCTTTGGTCAGAACCATGGAGAGCGATCGCGGATAGGTCTGTCCTATGCACCGAAACTTTTAACAATATTTAAAGAGCATCAAGCTATTAAAATATTATGTATACGTATAGATAATATAACAGTAGGCTATATTAGTCAATATTTTTTTATTAGGTTAAGCAGTGATTGGATAACGTTTTTTTTTTTTAATTTAACATTTTTAATTTAAGGCCCACCCACAATTGGTCTGGCCCATCCAAAACTGGAATCCTATCCTTTATTTAAAATAAAAACAGATATATGCCCTGTCTCCTGTCTGTGACAGTCAGTAATGAAGCTTTGGGATTGTTCTAGTCATCAACCAATCAGTGGTGACATGATGTCATTTCCCTGCAGCTCTAGAGTCAGTCATGTGACATTTACATCTGTTTTCATGATGCATCAAAGATAACATCCAGACTAGGGATACATGATATATCGGCCACCATATCGGTATCAGCCGATATGTTCATTTTTAATGTTATCGCTATCGACCTGAAGGAAATTTGGACAATATATGAAAGCTGATAAATAATGGATTATTTCCTTCAGATGCGAACTGTTCACCATGATGGTTTTAAATTGTTTGAAATATGCAACATGTGCAGCGCAAGTCTTTCATATAAACTACATAATAATATAATTATGAGACCATTATAATTATGTGATTGGGACATAGATTTAATGGTGAGACTTTTGTTTTTGTAATCAGACTCTCAAAAATTATATAAAGATTTAGATTTAGATCTATCGGCCAATACATTGACTTTCAAATATAAAGAATTATCGGTATCAACCAAAATTTTCATATCGGTGTATCCCTAATCCAGACAGTATGGGTTAGGCCTAGTCCTAGATTAAAATGGCCATTTACTTGGCTTTTTTTTTTTGTCAATCATTCAAATTTGGCTGGGTGGTTAATAACACATTTTTCTGTGGAGAACAGCACTTGTTTTACTACTATTTTCTGTTTTGTTCACTTAAAGACATCAGAACGACAACATCAAACCATCTTGTGTCCACTTAGTGATTGTATTGAAAATAATTACTCGTCTTGTTGCCAGGATGATTGTTTTGTACATTGTAATGGATTATAACATAAGATATAACAGACTGGATGTACATTATTCATCTTAGTACCTTTATTACAGACAAAACAGATCATATAAAGATCAAATATGTTGTCTCTGTGACACCAATAGGGCCTACAAAAAAACAAATCTATCATATAAGACAATAAATAGTAGAAAAATACATAATCTTTATTGAACAGATCAAGAAGGCATTCAGGTGTAACAGTTTATACATCATCAACATTATACACATCATCTGACAACTGAAGAGTAAAACAGAGCAACTAAAACAGGCTACAGGGCAAATGATTAACAACCGAGATTATTAATATATGTGCATGACAACAAATGAGAAGCAACAAAAAAAAAAAAAAAAAACAGGCACACGCAGAGTAACTAGCAATCAACATCCAACAACAACATCCAACTATAACAAAATAATAAACAAAAAATCATGACAAGGAAATCCCCTAGAAATCTTATGTGAATATTAAAGATCATAATACCCACAGCACTGATCAGTCCAAAAAGTACAATAAATTACAAGAACAAGTTTAGGTTATTTAAAAACAAACAAGTTTGGAACAGGTTTGTTCTCTTCTGGAGTTAAACAGGTTTGTTACAGTAAAGTTATTTTCATTCTAAAAATGTTTTAAGTGGCTTTGTGTCACAAAACAGTGGCTATAGAGAAGTGTCCGATGAAGCAGCAGAGAAACAAAATTTATTATAATCCAAAATAGAAATACTTAAACTTGAAGCTCTGACAATGACGTCACTGAAACACGCGGGTATAAACAGATGTGTTCTTCAGGTGTCACTCTGTTTGAAGACGTCCAGGCATGACCTCAGTGCAGCAATGAAGCGCAGCAAGTCGTCAGTCAAGTAACCAGAAACATTTCAAAAGTTATGCAATGCTGCACTGAGCGCTTTGGGAACGATAATACCCACACCATCGCTCTGAAGGTCCCTGGAAGTTCTTGTGAGCCCAGAGTAACATGAACATCCAAACTATAAAATCAGCTGCTGCATGACATACTTGCTGCAAGGGGGCGCTCCTTGCCAAAGCTTTGGAGTAAGCAAACCCCCTGGTGGAATTGGTCCTAATTCCAGGAGATGAAGCTTGACCGTACGCCTCACAAGAGCAATGGCATCCCTCATCCAGTGTGACATTATTTATTTAGTGACCGCTGCCCTCTGTTTCCACCTCCATTGCTCCATGTGACATCAGTGGGTTAGTTAGAAGTTTTTAAAGCATCGAAAATACATTTTGGTCCAAAAATAACAAAAACTACGACTTTATTCAGCATTGTCTTCTCTTCCGGGTCTGTTGTCAATCTGCGTTCACGACTCCGCAGTGACGCTGCTGACGTGTTATCTGGTGCGCCCATGCATGTATTTGGGTTAAAATAAATATGGCTAAGCAAAAAAATGCAAATCTTCCTCTGTGTCGAAATCCTTAGAAATGTTTGCGAAGGTTGTTTTGTTTACCTCAGACTCTCCCTCAGCAGCGTCACTGCGGAGTCGTGAACGCAGATTGACAACAGACCCGGAAGAGAAGACAATGCTGAATAAAGTCGTAGTTTTTGTTATTTTTGGACCAAAATGTATTTTTGATGCTTTAAAAACTTCTAACTAACCCACTGATGTCACATGGACTACTTTGATGATGTTTTTATTACCTTTCTGGACATGGACAGTCTACCGTACATACATTTTCAATGGAGGGACAGAAAGCTCTCGGACTAAATCTAAAATATCTTAATTTGTGTTCTGAAGATGAACGGAGGTCTTACGGGTGTGGAACGACATGAGGGAGAGTCATTAATGACAGAATTTTCATTTTTGGGTGAACTAACCCTTTAATGCATTTACTCTATGACTGATCTGTGATTTTCTGCGTTTTCTAGAAACCTCATCCTCCATCATGTGAAGAAGCAGAAAGACGTCTGATCCTCTGGTAAGAAACATTCACTGTCTCAATGAACATCAGGATCACAATCTGTCTGTCTGGATCAAGAGAGATACACACATCTGATCATAATCATAGTTACTAAAAGATCAAGATTAGTTTTAGATCACACTCATAATACCATAAAAAGATTTAGATTAATAAAAGTAATGACTTTTGGACAACAAAATATCTCTCTTTTTCAGAACCATGTTTTTTTTTTTTTTTTTAGATTTCATCACATCACATGATGCTTTACAAGCAAACGGTCTCTTCTGTTGATGAAGAGTTAAAACTGTTTAACAGGAAGTGTGCAGTTTTTCTATTTTTATGTTTCACACCATATGTGTTGCATTTCCATTTTAACTTTAGTCTGTGGCTGATGTTGAGGGTCATTTTCCACTACAGAAACTGTTACAGCCACAGCAAAAAGTGCTTTTAGAGTTTTTGTCTTGTTTCTAGTCCTAATATCTTAAAATTGTTAAATCAAGAAGCATTTTCTAGACAAGTAACAATTATTTGTCTTGTTTTCAGAAAAAACTACTGTTGCTGCAGTGACAATTTGTTGTTTGTGACAAAAAGTTTGCTTCGCCTTGTATATTCAGTGGATGTTATAATTTGCTGAGCTACAGGCGAAACTGTGCATCTCTTTAAATTACATTGCTGGACATTGGACAATATTTGTTTTTCAATGAGAATTGTTTTATTTATTTATTTACGCATATATTTCATGTTTGTATGACAAGTAGACTTGTCATTTGTGGTCGCATCGCGGCAGAGATGTATAGTAACGAAGTAGAACTACTTCACTACTGTACTTAAGTAGGCTACTAAAAGGCGGTATCTGTACTTTACTAGAGTATTATTTTTTTCTCCTACTTCCACTTTTACTTCAGTACATATTTTCGATGAGTTTAATATTTTTACTTTTTTTATGTGCTGCATCGTTACTCGTTACAATTATAAAAACTGCCAGAACGGTATATGGCTGTGGTGTTCACTTAACGTTAACTAGCTGGCTATCATAAAGGCTGTCACGCAGCGCGTTGAATGGTATTTTTGACCCATCACTAATGTCAACTTTCTCTTATTTTATGACAGCCTACTGTTGCCAAAAAAATAAATCGTAGAGGATGTCTCCTTTGGTGCTGCTTAATCACACGCCCGTTTTTATAGTGTAGTAGTGTTTTATAGGTTAATGGTAGTATAGATTTACACTGACATAACTAATGCAGGAGTTTTCCTGCATTTAAATGTTTTTGGCGGCCGCCGAAGCCTTATTTGTTCGGTGAGTGATGTAGAACAGAATGACTGCTGCGCTTGTCAGGGCGCATATAAGAACGAGCAGCGAGAGAGAGAGAGTGCGCGCGCATTCACCGTCTTAAAGGAACACTCCACTTTTTTTGAAAATAGGCTCATTTTCCAACTCCCCTAGAGTTAAACAGTTGAGTTTTACCGTTTTCGAATCCATTCAGCCGATCTCCGTTTCTGGCGGTACCACTTTTAGCATAGCTTAGCATAGTTCATTGAATCGGATTAGACCGTTAGCATCGCGCTTAAAAATCACCAAAGAGTTTCGATATTTTTCCTATTTAAAACTTGACTCTTCTGTAGTTAAATCGTGTACTAAGACCGACGGAAAATGAAAAGTTGCGATTTTCTAGGCTGATATGGCTAGGAACTATACTCTCACTCCGGCGTAATAATCAGGGAACTTTGCTGCCGTATCATGGCTGCAGCAGGCGCAATGATATTACGCAGCGTCTCTCACAAACGTCTCCATGGTTGCAAGGCAAGTTCCCTGTGCAAGCAGGGGCTCACGGGCGCTGCGTAATATCATTGCACTGCTGCAGCCATGGAACGGCAGCAAAGTTCCTTGATTATTACGCCAGAATGAGAGTATAGTTCCTAGCCATATCAGCCTAGAAAATCACAACTTTTTTTTCCGTCGGTCTTAGTGCACGATTTAACTACAGAAGAGTCAAGTTTTAAATAGGAAAAATATCTAAACTCTTTGGTCACTTTTAAGCGCGATGCTAACGGTCTAATCAGATTCAATGAACTATGCTAAGCTATGCTAAACGTGGTACCGCCAGACCCGGAGATCGGCTGAATGGATTCGAAAACGGTAAAACTCAACTGTTTAACTCTAGGGGAGTTGGAAAATGAGCCTATTTTCAAAAAAAGTGGAGTGTTCCTTTAAAACAACACGAGCGCTGTCTTGCTCTCAAATTGCTCTCTATTTGTTTACATAGTTAATGTGCACTGTGAAGTAACATATACAAACAATGAACAGCTGTATTTTTATTAACTAAGATTAACAAAGATTAATAAATACAGTAACAAATGTATTGATCATGGTTAGTTAATGTCGGTCTAATACATTTAACTAATGTAATGTTAACAAATCAACCATATTATAAAGTGTACAAACAAATCATTTACTTAGAACACCTCTTGAAATGAGAATATAAGTGTGCTTACCCTTTTTTTTTTTTTTTTTTTTAAATAAGAGTGGTTAGTAAGATTTAATCTTAATGAACTACAGTATCAGTGTTTTTAGGTGCTCCAATCACTTTTGTTTTTACATAAGAAATACTTGAATGTGGCCTACTGGCCTTTGAGATCTTTTAGTTGCCCTAACAAGTTGAGGGTGAAAAGAAAATAACTTCCAAAAATGCCTGCTTTATGCACACTAGTTTAAGAAGGTAATAAGCTGTGGAGAAAAAAAAAAAAAAACAAGCAGGGAAGAGAAGGGAGGGATGCTTTAAAGGAGGACGGACATACTTAATCTGTTTTTGTTTACAAAAAGTTACAGCCAAAGGAATTGTGATTGTCCTTTAGGTTAATCATTTGAAATAATAAAAACAATATGATGTTCAAACTTTTGACTACTTTCTTTAATAACTACATAACACAATACTTGTACTTTTACTTTCAGTACTTGAGTAGTAAATTTTAAAATAAACTACTTGCAATACTTAAGTACAAAAAATGTTGAATACTTTAGTACTTCTACTTAAGTGTGGTGCTTAAAGAGCACTTCAACTTCTACTCAAGTAAATTTTTTGATAGAGCACTTCTGGGTCTCTAGTACTTTATACATCTCACATCTCTTTATACATATAAAGTAGGAAATGGGAACGCAGAGACACCCCGATGCGACCCCAAAGGTCACTTTCGCGATCAAAGGGTCAGGTGCTCAAGCCTCTACCCCTTTGTTTTTGTTGTTGAGAGGACAGCGCGCATAAACGGCTTCCAGCGCAGAAGGAAAGACATGGTGCAGACATGAGAAGAACAGAGGATTCATTTCTAAACCGGTTTAGTTTCTGTCTCCCAATAATAGAATGATACAAAATAGAATAAAAATATGAAATTGAAAAGATGTAACTTTGTAATGACAAAGTCACAATTAATTTAAGACCAACCATCATGCCAAAAAAATGATCAAAATATCTTAAGGCCAATTCATACCACACCGACAAACGGCAAATGCCAACAGGGGTATCCTATCCACGAGTTTGTTGGCGTTTTTCGGTGCGGTGTGACTTGGCCTTGAAGAGAACCATTATCTCACTATAAAGAAGTGCTTTACTTTCAGAAAGTGTGTAAACCTCAGGAACAATGATGTGAGTCTATAATCCACTTGTGCCATCTAGTGGACAGAGATGGAAACTACTGTTTATCTTCCGTGTATTAAAAATAATATACAGTACATTCATGATTATTTTATTCATAATTCCCTAATTCTGTTTCATGCTATTAATATTTTGTAGTCTTGAACTCAGAGCTACTGTATATACACTTTTTTATTTGTAATGCTATTTTATTTATTTATTTTTATTTTTTTTAAATAAAACATCTGTGTGTGTTCTAATGACACTGGGTTACAGCAATCACAAAACATCACGAATGAATTGAATGAAATTAAAAAATAAATAAACATTATAATTGGCATATTATAATTGGCTTTAATGGCTACCAACACTTATAGTAGCTACAGTAGTACAGAGAAATGTCATGTCGTGATCAAGAGCGGATCATGAGTTGAGTCGGATCAAGCATAATTTATATTTTTTAACTTGATAACTGTAGCTCCTGGGCGATCCGCTGTAAAATATCATCTCGGAAGACCCTGTCATGTACACACTGCTTGACACATCATAAAGCACTCGCCCAAAGTTCAGCGAGTTTATTCTCCTTTTCAAATTCGCCGTGGCGCTGTCATCTTCATCTTTCTTCTTCTTCTGTGGTTTTTCTTAGCGCCTGATTGGTCAACTTCAGATAGATAGAAAAATCGGCTTGTTTAACCGCACACACGTCACGAATTCAAACCGATAGCTCCCAAACTTTTTTGACATGTTTAAAAATAATCGGGAGGTCGGGAAGCGCTCATAAGGCACCCTGCTCGGCTCATAATTCCTTGCGCATGATATGAGGCGCGACCATACGAGCATACACGATTTCCACACGATTGCATGCGAACTCGTACGACAGCAAACATCGCCCGCCTTTAGCTAATCGTTAAATGTGTGCCTGGCTTTAGTGTGCATACGCTTAAATCCACACCAAAGTTCATATTTATAAAAATGGTCTTTGACATGGAATAGTGCTTAGAGCCATGTCATACTTCAATCAGTGCGAGACATCACTTCTGTCATCAGAACGGGATTTCAGACCTTACACTTCGGATGCCCATGAAGGCAGTATAAATACTGTTCGGTTTCTCAAACCGATCGTTTCGTGTCTTAGGACATCAATGTGTCGTCACGAGCCGCAGGGTTTAATTTGGATTTGTCTGTGCATGTTTTTTTTGACTCTTATAAATTGTGTTACCATTGACACGCATTATACGACTGACAGACCGCAACGGTTGGAGTTAAAAAAAAAAAAAAAAATCAGAATTTGTGTTCTATTGAAGAAACAAAGTCACCTACTTGGGTGCCCTGGGGGTAAACAGATAAACATCATATTTTCATTTTTGGGTGAACTATCCCTTTAAAGATCATTTGTGATTTATAGATTTCACAGGGGAAAGATAGGTGTACGCACGTTTTTCTGTGCATACGTTCGTTTTTCAGAATCACACGTAGCCTATTTGAGAAATGATCTTAGATCAAATGTAGGACAGTTTCCAGTAGGGGTTCAATCTTCAACTGGCTGGCAGTAGCAGCCACTGACAGGTCACGTGACCTGGTGGCAGCTGCCAGTCAGATTCTGGCAGGTCTGTCAGCGGTGGCTGGCAGAGTATAACGCGGTCCATATCTCTATCGCTGCATGGAAATACATCATTTTATTATTAATAATATAACATTATGACTTTATTCTTTTGTATGATTCACGTGTATCTCAATTAAAGCAATCAAATGACCGTGATCTCAACTGGCGGAAAATGACGCTTAGCCCAGCCAGCCACTGCTGAGTATAACGCGTTCTCTAATAACTCTCGCTGCATGAAAATACATAATTTTATTATTATTAATATAATTTTATGACTCTATTCTTTTGTATGATTCACGTTTTAGATGGGTTTATCTCAATTAAAGCAGTCAAATCACCGTGATCTCAACTGGTGGAAAATGACGCTCAAAAATGAGCAGAGCATGATCCCCTCCCTTCAGAGACTGGGCCGCAGAGCCAACATGATTCCAACATGATACCCCAAACACACCTCTAAGACGACCACTGCCTTGCTAAAGAAGCTGAGGGTAAAGGTGATGGACTGGCCAAGCATGTCTCCAGACCTAAACCCTATTGAGCATCTGACTGTGGGGCATCCTCAAACAGGAGGGTGGAGGAGAACAAGGTCTCTGACATCCACCAGCTCCGTGATGTCATCATGGAGGAGTGGAAGAGGACTCCAGTGGCAACCTGTGAAGCTCTGACACTTACTTTATTTTCAGTGTCATCAGTGACATCAGATTAGTTTATCCTTAAATTAGTGGAGAAATGTGAATACGATATATATTTCTATGAAATTTATTACAAATTACAAATTAATAATGGACTGCTTTTACAAATAAATTGGAATTTTCAAGTAAGAGTGCAAGTAAACAAATGAAACATCATCATCTAGTTTGAGAATGTGTTGAGAATGTTCATTGTGTCATTTTAACGTCAGTCTTCACTATAGCTTCCTCTCTGGTTTGCATATATAATGTATAGTAACTTGCATGTAATCTGGATAGTTTGCACTTCACATAACATTCACATTCACTTAAAAACCAAGGAGGATTATGCCACAAAAAGCTGATCATGTAGCAGAATATGATCCAGTTTCAGGCAGATCACTATTTTAACGAGTGTCAGTGAGTTTCTGCTTCATATGTGACGCATGATGATTCAGCTTCAGATCAGATCTCTGATTTCTCTTCACTGTCTCTGAATCTGAAACTAAAGGCCTTTGAGTTTCACCTCAAATATACTGCTGACATCTAGTGGACAAAGATTAAATTAAAATGCCCAGAAAGTTACAGAATGGTAGTAAAAGTCTGTTAAAACAGTTGACGTGACTACAGTGGTTCAACCTTAATGTTATGAAGCGATGAGAATACATTTCTTCAGTGCTTTGTTCTGTTATTTAATATTTTTGGATTGTTCTGCTGATGAAACGCCATGAAATATCTTTCTGGGAAATTTTAGTATACAAAAAACAACAATATGAGCTGTGTACAATTATAAGTGATCTGAGAGCTTTATACGGGTCTGACAGCAGATACCATTGAAAACACAGTAAGTCTATTCTTCACAGCCTCACTTTCACACCGGTCATGCTCTGAATAAGGTCTACAGGTGGATCACAGCATCACATTCTCTTATTTGTCACTCTCACTAATTATTTAAGCCTTAATCTCCACTGGGATTGTGTTGGGTATAGAGTCTGGTTTAGGAGGAACTATTGGGCAAACCACAGTGCATCTAATCTTCTCGTTTCCCCTCACCTTCAGCAAAAATATTAACACACTAAACAGTTTAAATAATTTCTGTATTTAGTTTTTACAAGAAGTTTGCAACAGTTGTAGTGTACAGATGTGTTCCAGTAAAATAACTCTAAAAAAGTGTCTATAATAACTGATTACATCAAATATTAGTGTAAAATACAGATTCAGATCAGATTCATTCAGAAAAACATGCACTATATTCATGAAATCCAAACATGTACTATATAAATATGAAATCCATTCACACACATTCATCTTATATACTGTAACAGAGCCCGTCTCAAACATGAACTTGATATTTGTTGAAGAAGGAACATGATGAAGAATATTTTGCAGGTTAGATGAACAGAACTGCTGCTTTCTAAAAGGAGAAAAACAGAAATAAAACACAAAGATCACTACAACTTCAATTTCTGCATCAGTTTTCTCTTTTTTTTATTCCCCGTATATGATGTGTGTCTCACCTCATCTGTGACTCTGAAACACCAGAATGTATTATGTATTGTAAAAAGTGCTATACAAATAAATGTGAAATGTATTGAATTGATTTGAATCTGTGAAACATGAAAAACTGTGAATGAGAAAAACATGAACATCAGATTATAGCAATTCCTCTAGCTTTGTGTATCATCGGTTCATCTGCATCATTTAATTCATAAATCAGTGTCACTTTGAATGAAAGCATCTAAATTTACATACAACTTGCAGAATCTACAAAATGTGAGTATTTTTTAACAAAATCAATACAAATAAGCACAACAGACTTGAACTAAATTTCACGTAATAACAGATGTTTTCATATACTTTTTTTTTGTCTGGTGAACTAAGACCATAACTGTGTAAATGATGATTTTCTATATATATATATATATATATATATATATATAGACTGAAAAGGTTTATAATTGATTGCACACATTCAGACACACAGAAGATGAAACACTATTAATGATGAAATATAACAGAGTTTGATCTTAAACATCATAAATACTCACAGTTTGGTCTGCCGCTGTTAATGCTGTTTTGTCTGACTAGACTCGGCCTCTTTTCCTTTTTTGTTTCATTAGATTGTACAATTTTGTCCTTTTTGATCTCCATTTTTCTATTTTTCTTTTGTCATATGTTTAATTATTCTTCATACATGTTCTCTCATGTGTTCATTTCTCATATATTTTGCCTTTGTATCATCTGTCTAAAAGATACAGTGGTTAGTGGTTCAGTTTAGAGTGAAGTTTGAAATGATAGTTAATGATTGTTGTGCAGTACTGGTTTATTTTTCAGTTTTACTAGAATAGAGACATAAATGTCCGGATTTAAATAAATAAATGTTAAAAAATCTCTTTACAGAACAATTAAAGATAAAGTGTTTTAATTACCTTGTGATGAGCCGAAAAGAAGAAACATCCACTGCAACTCTGAGAGTTCAGAAAGTTCAGCATTTATACGGTAGGAAGACCGTCAGACAGGAGGAGTGCACAGTCACAGTCACATGCCTCATGTCAGTCACACAGTCACATGTCACCTCAATACTTTTTTGATTATCACAATGAAAAAGCGAATGGGTTTTTTTATGTATTTTTATATTTATTTATATAATTTTTTATATCATTATACTGTGAATATTGTGGCTCTGTGATAAATCTCTTGTGATATTCCTCATATGTAAGTGTATAAAGACACCTGCTTAATTAATTAATACAGATTTCACTGTATTTTATTAATAACTGTGCTTTTTATTTACTCAGTTGTTCATTATTAATGTGTTTGTGTATTATGAATATCTGATCTACAGTAAACACTGATTGAGTTCTTCTGTTTTAAGATGCTCCAGATACAGGAACATGATGTCGAGTCCCATTTGCTCAGAATCAATAATGTGACACGAATTGTCTAAATCATTTAATTCAATTTTTCACAAGGATCTGTGATAACCACTAAAAACACAGTATTCTTTGAAGAAGAAACCCTACACACCTGTAGACTAATCATGTAATACACATGCTGTTGCCGTTTTCGCAAATTTGCATTTTTGTAGTTTACACGGAGACAATATAACAATATAATTTTCAACAACTTGCACTATTCTTTAGTTTTTTCAAATGCATGTAGAACATAAACAAAAAGGCAATCATAATTGAAAGATTTACAACTAGGACTGAGATTACAATCAATTGTTATTTCTCACTCTACATATTCTCAAGTTAAAGACAAAGGAAAGAGAGGAAAAATAAATAAATAAATGAATAAATAAATACAAATAAAATAAAATGTAGGGGTGTAGAAAGTGTTTATAAGTTATAAAAAACTTGGAGGTAAACATATTCAGTGATCAACTACTACAAAAAGTAGTAGTTTTGCCACCTAATGGACTCTTCTTTCCTGTTTGCGCATGCACTGTTGCACGTGCACCGTCCGCGCGGTCTGGAAATTTGGGCTGCACGCGGACGGGGTGTGACATCATGCGGAGGGTGCACAACCAACAGTTTCTGTGTTTATTCATGACTTAAAGCTCATTCAATCCAATCACTGCGCTGTAGTATGCACAAGATTATAATTGTGGTATTATGCATGAGGAAGTATCACTTCTCTCACCTCGGTCTCCTGTCATTCAGAGACATATCGTTGGTGCTCGTTTCCTCAGTGCTACAACACACAATGTGTTTTCCTGCAAAGTGACCAGAGCAGAAGTTTGTGTGCATGTGGATTGTTTTGCTGTAATGTACCAGCACAAATGGAAAATATGTTTGCATGAGATCGCATTACAGCGGATAATTCAAATGTCACAAAAGTGTTGTTCATTCACCTCTGCGTTCGAACACGTGAGCCGTGTGTATGTTTCCCTCAGCACAGCAGCACATGAGAATTGTTTGTATTTTGCCCATGATGCAATTAGAACAGGAGTTTTTTAATACGAACACATGAAAAATAGGATTGTTTCAGCGCAGAGCTCCGCGATGAGTTTAACAACACTAGCCACGTGGATCATCTCATATTCAGAATAAATTATGTGTTTAAAGATTTTATAGACGTATTTCACACATTCTCCTGCACCAAACATGAACCAGCATGGTGTGTGCACACATATTTCACCAAGTCTTCTTCAAATTATTTATATGATGTTTTATTAACAAAAATTTGGGAGGAGCAACGTTCAAATAATCTGACTAATCATCATGTCACTTCAGCCAGCTGTCAGCAATCAGTAATCAACATATCTACCCAATCAGCATGACTGAAAGCATATATATATATATATATATATATATATATATATATATATATATATATATATATATATGCTTTCAGTCATGCTGATTGGGTAGATATGTATATAAGACACAGTCAACTCACCCATATTCCTCGACAGTTTGACAGCATCCTTCCACCACCCCGTCTCCTCACACCTGCCTGGTTACTTTCCTAACCAGAATAAGGGGGGAGGTTACTCTGGGTTAGGACCAAAATACCGAGCTCAGAGCCCTCTCCTCTACGCATACTATTTACTATCTGATTATTTGTAAGTGTGAACTTGTGAAATGTGCAAACTGGACACTGATACAGTGGTGTGAATGTGATGACACGATTATTCTAAAAGACAAAAGACTGATTTAGATTGAAAATTCAAAGAAAAATGGACAAAAATTAAACTATGTCTTTATTCTTTCTGTGTGCTCGTAAACGTAATCAAAGTATTATTAGCCTTTTTAAATATTCTTGCACATTTCTCCCTTGTGCTTGGGAGTTTGTTGTCATTCTCTCCGTGCTCATATATTAATATTCATTATAATGAGTGTGTTGTATGTCTGTGCTTCATTGGTTGTTCTCCCCCCTCTTCTTCCCCTCTACACTTCCACTTTTCCAGAGCTTTACACGCCCATTTTAACAGAGTTTTTAAACTTTGAGGTGTGAACGACCAGGGTAAAAACAGGGTGGTTTTATGACCCTTTAATGTTAACCTGAGCTGAGATGAACTCATGGGTAGTTCTGACCCAGAGGTTATGCAGGAACTGCGTACAACGACGGACCTCGCCCTATGGGTGACGAAAGGCACTGCACATTCCCTGGCTGGGGCGATGTCCACCTTAGTGGTCCAGGAGCGCCACCTGTGGCTGAACCAGGCAGATATGCGTGAGCCCTATAAAGTTTGGTTCCTCAATGCCCCTGTCTGTCAGACCGGCCTCTTTGGTAATGTCATTGAAAACTTTGCCTGACGGAGGCGATTAAGCACATCCTTCCCCGACGACCAGCTGCTGCCTCCACCCAGTCAATAGGTGTGTTCGACATCAGCTGCGGCCGGATGTAACGATCGGTGAGAGTATCCCTGTGCAGTCGGGGAGGAGCTGAAAACGGAGACGTGAAGTCGGACACTTTCTGATTCCCGTAGTGACGCTCGCGCTGCGTTTGCATACTTTATCATAGCTGATGTGAAATAAATGCAATATTTGACTAATACACTGATGTTACAGAGACATTTTCATTCAAAACTTTATGTACTGCTTACAGCGTCTGTTTTTACAAGAATAAAGTTCAACATAAGCATATGTTATTTAAATAACAATGTAGTGGGGTCTACGTTTTTTATCCATTTTATTTTGATAAACTTGACACAATACAACATCGCGACTACATGAAAAGAGCTTTAACTGTTATAAAAACAGATTTTTGAGCATTAGTGGAGCTGAAGGCGTGACAATAAACACGAAACACACGTGATCGTTGTCATGCGGTGAATCCGGCCAGTCATGAAACAGCTGTGTCGTCATCAGCGCTCGTGCAGCTCCTCTTGAGAAACTGCGCTGGCTAACTCAGGCGGCTGATCTCGAATCGCTCTCGCGGTACTTTGAAGCCATACGTCACAGTCACATGACGTCAGCGATGTCTCAAGTCAGACAAAATTTCTTACCGGCATGCACTGCTTCAAGTCAGCCGCCGATCGGTCTGTGCAGCGCTGCATCAAGTCGAACAAGCCTAATAGCTGCAATGCCTCCACCTGCTTGTCGCCGAGGGCACCCCCCCCTGTGGTCACAAGGGGAACACCCAGCCCATCCAGGCGTCAAGCGTAAGGGCAAGCGGCCCTGAGACAGGCAACCCAAAGATGGAAAGATCTGCTCTCTGGGAGATGGTGTCTGCATCACTCCCTCCCCCGGAGGAGGGCCGGATGGAGAATCTTATGTTTCCTTTTGTTTTTGTTTCGCACATTTTCAACCACACTTTCAAAAAAAGAGCTATTTCCTCTATCTCTGGGTCACAAGAGAGCACGGTTGGCAGTGTGCGACGTGTGAAACACCTTGCCACTTCCTTCCCCTTCTCTCTTTACCACCAAGCAGCAATGTGTGGTTTGAGGATGGCGCCAGGCCTTCTCATACACCCTTTGACCCACCCTGGAACCAGGTAAGTGTTGCGTAGCGCACACAGACTCCATTTTGGGCCGCCTCAGTGTGTTCCACCTTGCTGCCCCACCCCGGGTACTTCAGTGGTTCCATTGGTCCCACTTGCATGGTGTCTGGGATCCTGGCTAGCACTCCCCAGCCCATCTCACTGGCTCATCCGTACCATCAGACTCGGCTATGGAATTCAGTTCGCCCGGCGTTCCCCCAAGTTCAGGGGCATCCATTTCACCTCTGTGCGGATCTGCGATGCCCCTGTCTTACGGACAGAGATTGACCTCCTACTGGTGAAGGACGCGATCGAGCCGGTCCCTCCAGCTGATATGAAGAGAGGGTTCTACAGCCCCTAATTCATTGTACCCAAGAAAGGGGGGGTGGGTTACGGCCAATCTTGAACCTGCAAACCCTGAACCGGGCCCGGCACAAGCTCCCGTTCAAAATGTTAACTCAGAAACGCATTTTTGAGTGCATCCGTCCCTGAGATTGGTTTGCAGTGATTGACCTAAAGGACATGTACTTTCATGTCTTGATTCTCCCTCGACACAGGCCGTTCCTACAGTTTGCATTCGAGGGTCGGGCATATCAGTACAAGCTGGCTCAAGGCACCTCGCTGACAGATATTTGTAGAGCTGTGGGCTGGGCGACACCTAACACATTTGTTAGGTTTTAGAGCTGGTATCTTCCTGTGTAATCACCCCTAGTGGCCAGACGTGCGAAGGACCCATTCTGTGTTCAAGTTTTGGCTTGCAACGCCACACCCGCCCACTGGGCCAGATACGTGCGTCTATTCTCCAGTAGAGTTCCCCAGAAATGGCTAACCCTGTGAGTTCCTCCGTCACCCCCCGACAGTCAGACTCCTCAGCGGAATAGCAAATATGTGACGCACCTGCTGCTCATTAAATACTTGCACCGCAGCACAGAGCAGCTGTTGCAATCATTGCATGCCAATATGCATTGGCTCATTTTTCTTACACTCAAAGTAGATTGGTCTCCCAAAGTGATCCCAATTCGTCGGTCAGTTCCGACGTACGTCTCCGTTCCCACCTTCAGGGAACGAGGGTTACATATGCAACCACGATGTTTTTAAAAACTTTTCAGGCCACCAAAATGCCATTGTCGTGTAAATGAATGGCCAAAACACATAAAATATATTAAAGGTTGTATTTTGTTTGCCTGCCTGTTTGGACTGCATTTTATGTTGATTATTAAAGACTTTTGAAACTAGATCATCATTGTATTGTTCTTTCTTCTTCAACTCTGTATGACAATAGTCTTACATGACCTTTCAGTCATCCGGTATTAATCCGTTTGCATAATAAAAGATAAGCACAAGTTTGCATGACAAAAGATAAGCACAAGTTTGCATGGTCTGCAGTTTCCGCTTCTCTACAATGAAACTGCCTGCACAGATAAAGTAACACTGATCCTATACAACAGGATCCAGATTCAGACAGATATTTATGCTTCCTGATGTGCAAAATCATCCTCATTCAGCTTCAGATCTGGGGCTGTATTCACAAAACATCTTAAGGCTAAAAGTAGCTCCTAACTTGCTGATTTAGGAGAAACTCTTAAAAATAATGGGCGTATCAGTCCTAATTTTAGGACTTCTAAATTTTTGCTCTAAGAGTATTTCACAAAGCATTTTAGTGCTAAAACTAGCTCCTAAATCTGTGAAATGTTAGGAGTAGTCAAGAGGACTCCTGAGTCACTAAGACCAAATCACAAACAGTCCTAATCCACCCAAAGACACTGAACACCATTGAGGCAATAGCGATAGAGCCTTAGTTGCTGAACTTTTTCTTCATAAATGCAATACATTTTTATTTATAGATTTGAATCTACGATGAGGCCGAAAATAAATCTTTAACAAATAAATAAATATTGTCTGATTACCTGTGGCAATTGTTTTCATGAGTTCACACTTACAAATTATTGAATAGAGTAATATATATATATATATTGTATATGTATTTGGTGTGCTGTCCAAGGGGATCAAGGGCTCCGAGCTTAGAATTTATCCCAAACCCAAAGTTCTCATATCCCCAGCCAAGAGTGAGGAGCGGGTTGGCGGAGGGATGCAGAAAACTGTTGAAGTAACTATAGGCGAGTTGGATCTCGTCTGTGTATATATTCCTCCTCTCGAGCTGATTAGAAAGACTGTTTGAATGTGTTTCTCCCCAACTTTGTTTATAAATCATAATTTGTTGCTTGAATTATGCATTCTCTTGAGATGCAGACATCCAAGAGGTGGACAATTAACTGTATAGTTTAATTAGTGACACTTAGCCTACATTTTAAAACCTTTATGGCAACAATATGGCAACATTTTATTTTAACTATGGCAACATTTTTATTAAAAATATTTATTTGAATAGGGCAACATTTGTATTTTAAAACCTTTATTTTAATATGGAAACATTCTGCACCTCATTCTACAATATTTCTATGATTAAATCGCTGACTCCTCCCCCATCAGCCAATCACTGTGTGTTTACTCCATAGCAACGAGCTCAACCCCGCCCTTACTCTTAGCTTAAGACTTCAGTCTATTCCTTAGTAAAAGTTTGTCTCAGCAGCTTTGTGAATAGGTTTTAAGAGAAAACTCTTAGCTAAGAACTTTTTACGGCTATTTAGGAGAACTCTTAGTGCTAAGATAAAATGTTTTGTGAATACAGCCCCTGAGCTCTGATTTCTCTTTACTGTCTGTAACATGAAACTGAAGCACTTTGAGTTTGAGAAAATCTAATGGTCATCTAGTGGTCAAAGATGGTAATGAAAGAACTTGTAATCTTGAAAAAAGAACTTGTAATCTTGTTAACCTGTGTATTAAAATAATAAATATACAATACATTAATATTCTTAATATTCTTAATATTCAATACATTATTCTATTTATTTTATTTATAATCCCCTAATCCTGTCATGCAATTGATATTCTAACTCAAACCTATATCTACTGTATCCTTAACAATACAATGTTTTTATTTGTAGAATCATTTGATATATTAATTAAATTAAAATATTTTGTGTGTGTTGGGTGATACTGGGTTACAGCTTTAACTGTGTTAAAGTCATGCCACTTACAGAAGTTTGGTTGGTTGAATTGAGGGCAGACAGGAAATGGAATTTAGTGCACTATTCAAAAACCTTCGTGTGGTGGTGTGGAGTGAACCATTTATGTAACTAAAACAAAGGAGCTAGACATAGATTTCAGGGGCCGTATGCACAAAACATTTGATCTTACCACTAAAGGCCTGGTATACTTCAAACGAAGTTTCTTTTTCGAAGTTCTTTCTCGAAATTACTTGAATTATTTTACATTTTAAACATTACATGCTATTGCATGTTTTAATTCTGAGAATAGTGTTCAGTTATCAACTCTCAAATAAAAAAGGTGATTTGCATTTGAAATCCATTTTTGTGTAAAAAATTGCAGAACTTTAAACATATGAAAACAGTCTGGAGTGAAGAAGGTGATGTTAAATGTAACACTTTACATTTGTTAACATTAATTAAAGGGTTAGTTTGATGAAATCCATGAGATTTTTTATCCTCAATAGAAAGCAACGTAATTACTGTCATTCAGGTCCAGAAAGGTACTAAAGACATCATTAAAAACAGTCATGTGACGCAGTGGTTCAACCTTATCTTATGAAGACGAGATACTTTTGTGTGCAAAAACAAAAAAAATAACGACTTTATTCAACAAATTCACCTCTCTCCTTCAGTGTTTACATCAGAACACCAGCTCAGTATTGGCCAAAGCTGATCACATGATCAGCATGACACATGTGTGTGATTCTGATGCAAGAGCCGGCCAATAATGAGTCAGCGTTCTGAACCTGGAAGCGCTGGATGTAAACAACATATGAGAATGACAGAAGAGAAGAGATTGTTGAATAAAGTGGTTATTTTTGTTTGTTTTTGCGCACAAAAAGTATTCTCGTCTCTTAATAACATTAAGGTTGATCCACTGCAGTCACATGACTGATTTAACGACGTCTTTAGTTCCTTTCTGGACCTTGAAAGTGTTGATTTTGTTGCTTTCTATTGAGGATTAAAAAAAAAGAAAAAACTCTTGGATTTCATCTGACATTATTGTCAAAATTCAATTTTACCTCAACATTCTCATTACTGTATGTTTTTTTTTTTTTTTCTTGATTGATATTTCATTCCCTTGCCTGTAATAGTTTTTTTTTTTTTTTTTTTTTTTTTTTTACAGTATTTTTTAATTAAATTAAATTTTTTAGCATAAATTAAAAGTAGAGCATAATACCAGGCACATTATATCTTTATTAGTGCTAATTAATCTAAGGTCAGTTTAAAATGTATAAAAATAGATAACAATTTTTGAGTCTGTTCAAAACATAAAGTTATTCAACGCATTCATTTAAATGATTGTGAAATAAATCCCTTTTGAAGTCAGATATGATGTAGATCAGTGAATCTCAACCTTTTTTGAGTAATGGACCCCCATCATATTTGGAACCATCCTCAAGGACCCATGTGAATAATTAATAGGCAAGACAATATTCTGATAATATATTTTTCACGGCACATTTTACCTTTTCCAATCCACATCAATCTTAATAATCGCTATTAGGGCTGTATAATCATTTATAAGAGATAGGTAATTAATGATGAGTGACTTGAAGGAAAAAACGCCTTACATTAAGATGTGCATAATAGGCAGTTCTTTTACAGATGGGCCTGTGTTCCTTTCTTTAATTTTTCCTGTCATTAGTTTCTATGGACACTCATTCAATCAGCACCTGTTCATCATTTAGTTTGTTATGCTTGTATATTTAAGTTCCTCTTTGTTTTCAGTTCATTGTCTGCTGTTGTTGTGTGCTAAACGCTCTCATGTTTCCTGTTCATCATCTGTTGTTCACTTGAGTTTATTTTATATAAAAAATACTTTTGTTTTGAAACCTTTTGAATCATCATCATCATCATCTGGACTAAAGCATCACAGAACATGATCAATTAAGGGGAAATTTTGATATTACTCATATTTGGCCATCAAAAAAGTGAGTGTAACATAAAAATAAACACACAAATAAGCAGTTAAAGTAAATATATATTTTTTATTTTATTTTAACAAGGAGTGATGCAGGTTCATTCTCCCCTGAAGCACTACAGATTTATTAAGTAAAATTCTAACATTTAATATTTATTAATACAATTAAATGCTGTAATTATTTCAGAACATCTTCTACAGAAATAATTACTGTCTGTGTCTTAAATGACTATACAATCACATGATTTTACGAACATTGCAACATTATAAAAATATAAAACAATATAAAACTATAACAACAGGATCATATTCATTTTGGAAAAGTCATACTAAATGCAAAAGTCATACTTAAACATTTTATTTTACATTTTTACAGTCATGACAGCTCTCTGTAAGTTGTGAATTAGCCTACATGATCTAATGGCAGCAGTGTCTGTATTAATAGTGAAACTATAAGTTTATCTACCTGAAGAACCGCACAGTTATTAGCTCGCTTCATGTATCTTTTCAGTTGCTATACTCTTTTACTGATTAATTCATCAGAGCAGTGCTGACAAAACCTTTCTGTGCGAGTGCTATACAGTACAAAATCATTTGGTGAAGTGATAATGTAGTCGAGACCTAATTTAGCCATGTGCTTCCCTGAAAATATCTTAGAACTGATTGGTCAACCAATCAGAATCGAGCATTCAACAGCCCCGTAGTATAAATAATTTTAAACAAGGCACAATGTAGAATTTGTGAGGTAAAAATATCTATTAACAACCTTTAACAAAATAATTTGGTATATGTTCTAGGTGTGATTTCCACTACAGTGTCAAAGTTTTTAATGACCTAGACAATAATTGAAAATTTTCAATTTTTTTTTTTTTTGTAGTCAAGACAGTAATATTTGAGTCTGTGCATAAACTGACTTCATTGGGAATTTGGGCTATTCATTGAAGTAAAAGTGTGAGTCCAGTCTTCCTTAGGACATGATATGGAAAATAGTGAGATAAACAATTTTCTATTTTCCTGGATTAGTTTTACGACCTCTTTATGAACTTTTTGAAGTGGTAGTTTGCGTAGATTGTCAATGGAGGGACAGAAAGCGCTGAGATTTCATCAAAAAGATCCTAATTTGTGTTCCAGATATAAAATGACATGAGTGTAAGTAATTAATGACAGAAATGCATTTTTGGGTGAACTAACCTTTTAAGAAAAAAAGATACTTTTTCAAAACAGAGTATGAGTTTCTTTTACAAGAAAGACACTGATTTATTTTCTGTCATCAGTGACATCAGATTAGTTTACCTTTAAATTTGTGTAGAATTGTTAAAAGGGTATGTATTTCTATGTCAATTATTACAAATTAATAATGGACTATTCTTATAAATTAATTAGAATTCAGAACAATAATCTGTGGCTATGAGTGATGAATTGAAAGGGCGTACAAGTGAACAAATGAAACATCATCATCTAGTTTATTTGTTTGTATTTGTAGAAACGTATTTTCTAGAACTTGCGTAACCAGTGTCTGATCATGTTGTAGGAGTTTATTCTGTGAGGGCGACACCAGAGTGATGTCATTTTGATGTCAGTCTTCACTAAATGTAGCTGATCTTATCAAATGACCTCTTCTTTATGAAATGAACAATGTCAATGGAAAAATAGGATGAATAGCTCAGCAAATCTTTGTATTCAAACAAACTGCAGACACATGAACAGGCTGTAGGTCATTGGTGTCCAATTCTGCAGATAAAAGACCAACGTCACACAGCATTTATCTCCAAACACACGTGTTTCTGGTCATTCTGAAGACTTTGATTCACTGGTTTTGAGGTGTTTGATTAGGGTTGGTTGAGCTAAACTCAGCAGGATGCCGACTCTCTGGAGCGGGATTGGGAAAAGATTTTGGACATATTCCCTCTTTATATATGCTCTAAATAAGGTCTACAGGTGGATCACAGCATCACATTCTCTTATTTGTCACTCTTGCTAATTATTTAAGCCTTAATCTCTCCTGGGATTATGTTGGGTATAGAGCCTGGTTTAGGAGAAACTATTGGGCAAACAGCAGTGCATCTAATCTTCTCATTCCCCCACCTTCAGCAAAAATATTAACACACTAAACAGTTTAAATAATTTTTGTATTTAGTTTTTACAAGAAGTTTGCAACAGTTGTAGGGTACAGAAGTGTTCCAGTGTCTATAGTAACTGATTACATCAATTATTAGTGTAAAATACAGATTCAGATCAGATTAATTCAGAAAAACATGTACTATATAAATATAAAATCCATTCACACACATTCATCTTATATACTGTAACAGAGCCCGTCTCAAACATGAACTTGATATTTGTTGAAGAAGGAACATGATGAAGAATATTTTGCAGGTTAGATGAACAGAACTGCTGCTTTCTAGAAGGAGAAAAACAGAAATAAAACACAAAGATCATACAACTTCAATTTCTGCATCAGTTTTCACTCTTTTTATTCCCCGGATAAGATGTGTGTGTCTCACCTCATCTGTGACTCTGGAACACCAGAATGAATTGTTATGTATTGTAAAAAAGTGCTATACAAATGAATGAGAATTTAATTGATCTGAATCTGTGAAACATGAGAAACTGTGAATGAGAAAAACATGAACATCAGATTATAGCAATTCCTGTAGCTTTGTGTATCATCGGTTCATCTGCATCATTTGCTAATTCATAAATCAGTGTCACTTTAAAGGAAAGCATCTGCCAAATGGATACAGTTGTGGATATAAATTTACAGAATCTACAAAATGTGAGTTTTTAACAAAATCAATACAAATAAGCATAACTACGGTGGCCGAGAGAGCTCAACCCGCTGCAAATAGAAAAAACACCAGCAAATAAAGAAAACATCTTCATCAGTTTGACAACACATGCACTGCAAATTCCACAACATCTTTGTCTATTTGTAAGTGTTGTGGACTTTGCAGCGCATGTGTTGTCAAACTGATGAAGATGTTTTCTTTATTTGCTGGTGTTTTTTCTATTTGCATGTGTTTTCTTCTCTCGGCCACCGTACATAACAGACTTGAACTGAAATTCACATAATAACAGATGTTTTCATAGTTCACCAGACAAAATAACTATAAACTTATGACCATAACTGTAAGAGTAAATGATGATTTATATATGATGATATATATATTGACTGAAAAGGTTTATAATTAATTTCACACATTCAGACACAGAAGTTGAAACACTGTTGATGAGTTTGATCTTAAACATCATAAATACTCACAGTTTGGTTTGCCGCTGTTAATGCTGTTTTTTCTGACTAGAGTCGATGGCTTTTTCTTTTTTGGTTCATTAGATTGCAACTTTTTTTCCTTCATTTTTCTCTTTCTCTCTTGTCATATGTTTAATTACTCTGCAGTTCTCTCATGTGTTTATTTCTAATACATTTTACTTCTGTATCATCTGTCTAAAAAATACAATAGTTCAGTTTAGAGTGGTTTAAAATGATAGTTAAATGTAATCCTGTACTGCACATTAATCGGTTTTACTGAAATAGAGTCTGAATTTAAATAAATAAATGTTGATCTCTTTACAGAACAATTAAAGTGTTTTAATTACCATCTGATGAGCTGAAAAGAGGAAACGTTCACCGCAGCTCTGAGATCAGAAAGTTCAGCTTTTATTCGGTATGAAGACCGTCAGACAGCAGGTTAAACTCCTCCACTGCTTCTGCTTTAGGTACTGATGCAGTATCAGCATGAATCATGTGTGAACGTTTATATACTGGAAGAATGCACAGTCAGTCATCCTGTTCTTAACATCACACTGAAAGAGCTGAATCACTTGTTTTTTTTCCTCTAAAAAATATCACTGTCAGCTTCTCATAACTGCTGATGCAGCAATGACACTCCACAACCTCAAACCAAAAGGGAGATTGATTACCACAGCAAAACTCTCTGTATTTCTCATTTGCTCTTGCTCATCTCCTAAACTATCTTTCTATTAAACCTGCTATTATATACTGTGAATATTGTGGCTCTGTGATAAATCTCTTGTGATATTCCTCATGTAAGTGGATAAAAGCACCTGCTAAATTAATACATGTAAATCTTTTAGCTTTTATTTTTTATGTGCTGCATTTTGTAATATTTCACTATTTATTGTATTCATATCCCTGCTTGTATTTACTCAATTTCATTATTAGTGTGTTTTTATGTTTATTATGACAGATCTACAGTAAACACTGATTCAGTTCTTCTGATTTAAGATGCTCCAGATACAGGAACATGATGTCGAGTCCCATTTGCTTGAATAAAATGGATCAGTCACTTTTCAGGGGGACATAAGTTGACCCCGAGAGCCACCGATCTAGTCCAAATCATGACCTAGTCGGGCCATGAACCTGTCTGTTTTAAACAGAGTCTCTTACAAAATCCACCTCAAAGAAACCCAATGAGAGGCACTGCAAAAGGGCAGTAACCAACTCCTAGGATCAAGAGATCCTAGGGAGAACTCAGCATATGGCTCAACCCTTTGTTTTGGATTTTGATGTTGATATTGCTATTTACCTGTTTTAATGTTTTTATTTGCTTGCTTTTAAGTTAAGGCTTTTGAGTTTGTTGATTGTAAGCAACCACAAAGGTTAACAATAAGGATGAAGAGAGCATGTTGCAACCTAAAGCTGAGGTGAGCCAGACAAAGACTTCAGTGAAGAAGAGAAAGAGTGTTAGAAGACGACGACAGCATAGGCGTCAAAGGAAGGACATCCTGCTTCGTAAACAAGAGATACAGAGACTGATGCGCCTACAGCAGTAAGATTGGATCACAGACATTGCAGATTACAATGCGAGAGCAGATTGCTCTGAATAGCCACTGAATAACAAGAAAGAATAACACCTTTCCCAAACTGTTCTGCGAGCCCCAGGACCTGAGTCTCCTCTCAGCCTCAGCACGAGAAGGACCTGAGTCGCTGGGTGCAGATGCCTGTCCATCTCCCCTTGAGAAGTTTGAAAGCCGAGAGCTGAGTGTTCGCAAATGCTTGCAATGCATGCAAACCGCTCCCATGAGAAGTGAGTGTGCGTGCTCTTCACCCAGGCAGTGAATGCACATGTCGTGTGTGTGTTCTGGTGTCAGATATCTCGGACATGGCTTGGCACAACACTTGAAACGTTTCTCAGAAATTTCTTATCTGTTAGATGAATGGCCAAACCATATAAAAAAGTTTTCCATTTTTAGTTGAAAACAGTGTTATGTAAACGGCTCCTAAGTTTTGCACCCCTGGTTTAGATCAAGTGTACAGACAGAAAATGTTCCTAGATTTAAATTTTCTATCATATCTTCTGTACAGAGATTGATTGCATTTTCACATCTTACTGTAGCTTTTTAAATAAGAAAAATGGTTAACACTTTTTACTATAAGGTTCCATTTGTTAACATTAGTTATTAGTTTATATGAACAGTGAACAATACTTCTACAGCATTTATTAATCTGTTGGGTCTCTATGGGATGTATATCTTATTTAGGTAATGTACATGTTGTAAGGCCCGCCTGATGGGTCCAATGACGGTTTCCCACAGGACAGGGAAGGTTTAAGCGTGTATGCCTTTCAGCGTCTCTATGAAGTTCACTTAATTTCACTCGTTTAATCTGACTCCAATTTCAAATGATTCTTACACTTAGGTTGTGTTTCCAATTAGAAATTCATCATTAGTTATGCATTAATTTAGATATTTGATGATTCTGGATATTCCATATTTCAATTGTTCAGTCATTAGGGACCCGATGCCGCACAGAGATACTCGCCCCGGGATTTCGCGGTAAACTCACGGACATAAACTCGCCAGTCTGATCTTCGTCAGAGGGTGTAATAAGTTGGCTAATACCTTTAGTCGGTTGCCTACTGCTCACTCGAACAAAAGTGTATTTTAATTTAGCCACTTCCATACAACTTGCTAAATCAGTGGTAAACAGAAATCAAAAGGTCTTCAGATGAAGTGCCTACTGCTCCTTCATTCATGCGCCTTCAGTTTGTTTTACCCTGGACACAGATTACGGTAGCATTAGCATAATTACTGGTAATAATGATATCAGGAGAATCCAGAGTAAATCAAATATAACATTTTATTGTCAAGTAAAAAATATCATGCCAATTACATTATAATTAGACAATTAGAAGCCAATTCAGAATGTAAATGCATAACATCGATTACTCAAAGAAATGCATATACACACAGTGATACATGAATGTCTTCAGACATTCACCCATCTCTGTATGGGGGTTCTGGTTTACAGAAGTTTCCACATGACTGCTTTGCTCTTTACCTTTTATACCAGAACCATAACAAAAGGATTGTAAATGTTTATTACACATCACCTGTTTTGGGGAGAGGAGAAGAGACACCCACCCAAAAAGAGGACAGAATTTTCCTTAGTTTTCCATCTTCTTCATAATTCTAGTGACTGCTGTGAAATTGAGACCGTTTTACCAATCGCACTGAGACAAATTGAATGATACCAAACATGAAAAGGGAAAAACAATAGATACACAAGTTACATTATATGTTTTGAATAACTTTCAGTGACTTGAGCCAGAGGAAGGGGAGGTGTGTGGTGTGTGTGTGTGTGTGTGTGTGTGTGTGTGTGTGTGTGTGTGTGTGTGTGTGTGTGTGGTGGGGGAGGCGTTGTCCTTTTGAGGTTAGGGCAAGGCGTTTTCCATTGCTACTTCTTTGAGATCTTCTTTCCAGATTAAAGTTTTATTGCTTTATTGCAGGATGCTTGATCTCAGTTTTTGGTTAGCAGGAAAATCAAGCCTTACAATGTGATGTGTAAGGCTGGAAGCTTACGCTGCTATTTTGAACCAATAATCGGAAACAAAAAGCAGTTGAAGGATGACGTGTATAATTCAGTTATTTATCTGATTCCAATATAATTAATCTGACTCCATTAAAGTTGTTATTTTTTACCTCTTTTTCATTAAAGGTAAAAGTCTTTGAATTGATAGGAAAACGTAGGATTTAACCTGAACGTTTAGATGATGAAAGTTACAATCAATTTAGCTTTCAACATTATCAGTTACAAAAGGAAAGTTTCTTAAAACCTTTAAAGCAGGCAAAGTTATTTATTAAGTTACATGTTTAAATATACAGACAGTAGAATGGAACAACATACTGTATAGAAAACTTAGTTGTAACAAATAATGCACTGCTGTGCAGAAGAGGTCGTAAAAGCCTTTCTTGTATTAAGAGGTTACGCACCGGTGTGCGGGAGTGGCAGGGTTAAAGCCTTTCTCCCAGAACAACAGTTACCTTTCCTTCTTATACCCTGAGCAAAGCATTGTTATACATGAGTGGAATACCAACACCAAAACCAGCTGACAGGAACCACAAGATATGGCAAATGGGTGGTGATCAAGAGGGGGAAAAGTACATTAGCATACTCTCCTCAATACATGTTTAAGCAATACCTAGATTGTACATTAGGATACTTCAATGTTGCCATTAAGTACACTATCATTCAGTTCAGTTTATAAGCTGTCAGATGAGACCAAACATGACATAGTTAGTTAGAAAACACTAGTAGATAAATAGCATGTAGTTGAAAGCATATATGCCATGTGAAGCAAATGGTACAGATGAGGTGTGTTGAGGTGTAAACGACTCTGTCTCTCCAAACAGAACCATCCTGTGCCTGGAGTGTCCAACAGTCCTCAATCAGCATATTGATGAATCCCTCGCACTAGATAGGCATTAGCATACTGTGATGATAAAGGCCATTGTGCCATGTTTAATTCACATGTATACCTTTTTAAAGGGATTTCTGAAGTACTAGGGCAATAAAGAGTTCTACCCATATTTGCTCAGCCCTACAGATGTGTGACTGAGTGAGATACAGTATGTCAAGTGCTGATGTTTTGCTGTACTTCGGTTTACCCTTCACAATGCTGACACTTAGAGGAAAGTTATCTTGTGAACGCCACACTGAACAGTGTTGTTGAGAAATTACTGTTGTAAAAGTATGTGGTTATATATTTGCTTTGAGGTAAGTTGCTTTTAACCCTCACAAGGAAGGCTGTATTTTGTTTGGCAGATTTATTTTTACATGGTTTATTGTAGTATGAGGACCTGGAGATGAGAGAACTGAGCTGACATGAACTAACAATGGACTTGTATTAACTAATAATTACTTGTATTAACTAATATTAACAAAGAATATGAAATACTGCATTGTTTAATTAGGAGATTAATATATTTAAAATATCATCCAGCATCTGCTTTACATGAGGATAGCAAACATGTCTGTCTGGAGTCTGTAGATTAAAAAACTGATATTGGTCATATTATAGTTTTTTGCCAATGGGTAATGCCATTAAAAATAATTTTAATTAAAGTTATAGAATTGTCTTCTTCACATTGGGACAACAGACACATGTTGTCCTACACACCACACACCCACACCACACACACACACACACACATAATATATATATATATATATATATATATATAAATAATGATCACATCTCATCACATGATGCTTTCGGGCAAAACTGGCGAACCAGTCATGCAATAAATATTTTGAACAGTAAACTGATGCTTCAGGTTTTTCCACCAGATGTATGTATTTTCGCATATGTGTATTTCTGTCATAAGTTCCTATACAGTTTTATCATAAGTGATGTGTTCCTTTAGAGGAAGTTCTACACAACGAACAAAAGTGCAGGACTGTAGGCAAGCAGAGTAACGAGAAAATAGATAAACTCTACATAAGATTTCCATAAGCAGAATTTATAAAAATACCAGAAAATAGTACTCTATAGATACCAATCCATAAGTCTCATGGAAACTCTGTTTCACCTTCAATGAGCTTCATATTATGGTTATAGAAACTGTCAACAGAAAAAATAAAAAAGGTCTGTCAACAGTTTCATGTCCTCTCTTGTGTTTTCCATCACTGTAAAAACAAAAACCCTTCCAAAATACCTGGCGGTTCGACCTGAAAACACACCCCACATTCTCAGATCCTCCCTTCTGAACACACTGCATTACATTGTATTATTATTATTATATGATCAGCTGCTGATTAGACTGTTGGAGTATTTTTAGTGATTTGTTCCAATGGTTCACTCTGCTAACAACATAATGTTAATATGATTCACCTTTCAGCTGAGAAGAATAGTTTCATTTTTAAAGCGGTTTCACTTTGTTTTTTAATGCAGTATCAATAGAGCCTGAAAGGGCTAAACAGTAACCAGATACACACAGATCACTGAAAATCTTTTGTTTTTAATCCTAGAACAAGTTTCCTCATGAAACTGAACAGGATCTAGATTCAGACACATCACATTTTGTTTTTTTGGTGCACCAAAAATATTCTCGTCGCTTTATAATATTAATACTGAACCAGTGCCCAGGTGAAAAAAAAGTACATTGCTATAACATACTTAAAGTGCTCTATTTCCGTGCACTAATTTTGTACTTAATATACTAAAAATTCTTCTTTAATACTACTTAAGATCTTCTTCTGAACATCTAAGTGTACTCAACTGTGCTATTTTTTGAGACAACATGAAATGAACTTTAATGTGCTTTTAATATACTATCTCTGTATTTAAGAAATGTATTTAGATACCACTTATAGTACATTTGAATCCATAGTGTACTAAAGTGGTAACTAAATATATTTTTCTATAATATAGACACAGGGCACATATATACACCATATTACTGTGCACCTTCTGGTTGTCGTCTTTGTTTCAGGCTTTCAAGTCCCGGCTTTCAAGTGGGTGAACTAACCTTTTAAGACACTCATCAACATTAAATATCACCTATACATGATTATAAAATACTAATTATTAAGGTTTGGAATTGGTCAAATGAGCTTGGAAAAAAATGATACAATTTGTAGTGCTGGTACTAATATGCACATTTAACATATGAACAAGATGCTAATGCTACATTTGCATCTGTAAGCGACTGCTTCACACTACAGTGAAACTATAATTAAGCGCAAGTGCCTAGGAACTTTCCCAAGGAGGAGTAATAAAACAAGAAAAATATCCCAAGCACTAAGTCACTTCACTCAAAACACATGTATATATAGCTGGCATTTATTTAGCCTAACAATAAACCATAATGCAAAAATTACTTTTTTTCTTCAGTTACAATGTATTTATTTGAAAACACAGTATGCCTTGTAACTCAGAAATCAAAGTCATTTTAGTACAGAACCAAATGTCCTTTTAAAAAAAATTCTGATAAAAAATAAATAAATAAATAAATAAATAAACCCCAAGATATTAAATAAATTGTTCTACCCGGGTAGTGTGATGAGATCTCAAGCGCTTATCTGTGAGATGAAATGAAAACACGTCGAATGGAAACAGTTCCTGCTGATAAGGTCTCCTTGCACACTCTGCTTCTTCGATGCATCTCCATCTGTCCAATGGCTGTATCAAATCATGCATAGGCCTACACAAAACCAACCGGAGAAAACAGAAAAAAATCCACAAATCCTCATCAGTACTAAAACGCCTCTTTCCTTGTGATACCGTATAAAAGATCATTTCTGTGTATCTAAAATCTTATGGTTTAAATTTAACTCCACGTGGTTCTTTCCTCGTGTAGAGCTCAGTTCACTAGCGTTTTTTTCTTTTTCTTTTTCCTTCTCGCTACTGAAACTACATTGGTTTCACCTCTCTGCAGCACCACTACTGTCATCTGCTGGGCAATAATGAAATGTAGTTAAAAGACAACTGAAAATAACCTAATGATTAGATAAAACTAAAAATCTCTTAACTCTGCCTTTAGGTTAATTTTAAGTAGGTTACACATCTTTTCGATTCATTGCTCATGGCCACAGATTTACTGAAAATAACCTGCTCTGAAATGACTATGGCTACTTACCCTGAAATTTACTTCAGGTTTTGGAACCAAAATCTAAGGCTATCCACTTAATCTGAGTAAACTTACCCAGGTAAGTCGCATAACCTGCTTTCTGTAATACACGAGAGTGTGAGAATTCAAACAAACACCATCAGACAAGCTCCTGCATGAAACTACACATACTTCTAAAGTGTGTAGCAAAAACAGAAACCCTCCCGTCTGAACAGAACAGAGGCTCTGTCTCCATCTCTGCTGTGAGTACATTACCACCACCTACTGACTACACTGCACCCATTTTTACCATAAATCTACACTATATGGGGGTGCTTCTCAAACGAAAGGCAGCATATTTTAACGCAATTTGTGTTGTAATTAGGGCTGGGGGATATATCGCACGCAATTGTCACGCGCATTTCGTCAGTAAAGCCGGTACCCTGATTACCGCTAAATCGCCATCACCTGCTTTCAAATGGAGCGGCATTTAATAGACAGAGCCGTAGTTCACTGATAAGCCACGCAATATCGCGTTCATTATCGAAGTCGATATCTGCGATAATGAACGCGATATTGCGTGGCTTGTCAGTGATATATCCCCCAGCCCTAGTTGTAATATCTGTGTTGTCTGCATGTCTGACTTGCCCTACTGATTCCTATGTCAGGGTAGACTTTATGTTTATCGTGTGTAAAGAAGCTTTAAAGCTTTTAGTGATGAACATGTTCAATCAAAACACTTATAATTTTCACTAACCTTTGGTCATTATAGGTAAAGTACAACATGAAATAAAGCAGTTTTACTCAGCTCAGCCTTTTTTATAGCACATAAAAACAACAGCAAGCAAGCAAATTTTATTTATATAGCACATTTCTAAACAAGTTAATGCAATTCAAAGTACTTGACAAGAAACAAATAGATACAACAATTAATACAATTAAAAAGAACAATTAAAAAGTAAAATAGACCCATTAAGATACATGATAAGAACAGAATTTACAAAAATCAAAATATGAAATATAAAATACAACATTAAAAACAAAGCAAAACACAAAGTATAAAAGGGTTTTATACACTCAAAAAAATAACTCATTGGATAAACTCAATTCAATTGATGGCAGGTTTTCCATCCAATAAATATGTGTGGCCCCAACTCAAAAAAGACAAATTCATCCAATGAAATGTAATTGAGTTGATCCAACTTAATTTTATCAAATACAGTTTAAATGAAATGATTCATTTAAAAAAGAATTTTATTTATGCTTGTCCAACTCAAAATAAATCATTTAGTTTGACACAAAATTTAGTTTTAGTTTGTTTTTATTTAAAAGTCATAAAAGCAGGTATAAAACAGTTATTTACTGTAAAACAACCACAATATTAAAAGCAATGGAAATATGCACTAGCTGTCAGTGATCAATATGAAAAATAAACATTTGCTGTTTAGTAATGAATTATTGCATTCATACTTTGAAATATTAAATATTTAAACATTGATTTAGCCAACGTTTTTATCCATAGCAACTTAGAAATAAGGAACAATTCATCTTAAGGAGGCAATAAACACAAGAAGTGCTAAAAATACAAAGATTCAAACATTATTCAGAATAGTACAAACTAGAACAGTGAGGGATTTAATAGTGAAAGCATAGTGTTTTTTTAAGAGTCAGCAGGATGCCATTAAGTGTTCACAGAAGAGATGAGTTTTCAGTTGTTTCTTGAATATTGTCAGGGATTCAGCTGTCCAGTTAGGGTTAGAGAGATTGCAGATGTTCGAAGAGCGTTGCAATAGTCCAGTCTAGAAATGACAAGGGCCTGGATGAGAAGTTGTGTTGGACGCTCCATTAGGAAGGGCCTGATCTTTCTGGTATAGTGCAGTGCAAACTTAAATGACCAAGTTGTCTTTGTAATGTAGTCTCTGAACGTCAGCTGGTCATCACAGATTACCACAAGGAATTACAGTTGATGAGCCTAGCTGGATGGTGAAATCATGCTGAATCATCAGAGTGGCTGGGAAGATGAAGTTGCAGGTGATGTTCTTGTATCCATGCCGAGATGTCCACCAGGCAGTCCAAGATCCATGCAGTTACTGTCAGATCATCAGCCTGAAATGAAAAGTAAAGCAGTGTAGAGCAATGGTAGGAGAATCCATGTACCATTATAATAGTAACAGTACCGGTCAAAGGTTTGAAACAACTGTGCTGCTTAATATATTTTTATAACCTGTTATACTTTTTTCAGGATTCTTTGATGAACAAAAGTTAAATAACAGCATTTATTTAAAATAAATATTTTATAAAGTTTGGGGTCTGTAATTTTTTTCTATTTTTTTTTTTTAAAGAAATTAATACTTTTTCAGCAAGGATGTGTTAAATTAATAAAAATGATAAAGATTTATATGTTAGAAAAAGATTTCTATTTTGAATAAAGCTGTTTTTTTCTTCATCAAAAATTATCACAGGTTATAAAGACATTAAGCAGCACAACGGTTTCAAATATTGATAATAAATCATAGAATGATTTCTGAAGGATCATGTGACACTGAAGACTGGAGTAATGATGCTGAAAATTCAGCTTTGATCACAGAAATAAATTATATTCTAAAGTATATTAAAATAGAAAACCATTATTTTAAATTGTAATATTTCACAATATACTGTTTTTCTGTATTTTTATAATAATAAAAATGGTAGCCTTGATCAGCATAAGATTTTCTTTCAAAAAATTTAAAAATAGTAATGTGTCTAAACTTTTGACCAGTATTGTATATGAATATATAGAGAAGGGAGGGGTCCCAGAACTGACCCTTCAGGTACCCCTGTGACTAGCGCTTGATTGAAAGACCTACCTGTGAGATTCACACCAGCAATGTACAGTTCCTGTGATGCCCTGCAATGAGAGCGTGCACAAAAGTATTTGATGGCTAATGGTGTCAATCCAGTTGCGCCAGTCTGTGGAAAGACAGGAAAAAAAAATAAAATAAATTATATATATTATATATTCATACATACAGTACTGTGAAAAAGTCTAATTATTTTCACAACCTTCCCAATCTTTTGCTGTTGTGTGTCAGTAGGAAATTTACATTTTTCAAATATTAATTTTGCCATTAATTGTAATAATCCATTGACATTTTTATATGCACAAGGTGCATAACAACAGCCGGTATGATCTGATCTCACCATCAAGTCCACCTGTGATTACATGAAGAAACAGAAAGAACTGAGATAGACTAAATCCAGAAGAACTGCAGCAATGTCTCCAAGACACGTTAAGAAACCTTGCTGTGGTTCCTCTGGATTTAGTCTGTCTCAGATCTGTTGTGTTTCTTCATGTAATCACAGACTCGATGATGGTGAGATCAGATCATACCGGCTGTTGTCATACTCCTTGTGCATACAAAAATTTAACTGGATTACTACAATTAAAAGGAAAAATGAATGAACTGATATTTCTGACTGACACACACTTATACACATACATATATATAAATAATCAGTCTAGTAATAGAAAAAAAACATACTTTTTGTGTGGAGGGGTGTGTCTGCCACATTCACAATCCTGAAAATAAGAATAAAAGTTTTATTACACACCATATTTAACAAATTACATGTAAAAATCAGATTATTTGAGGAAATATGACTTACTATCTCTAGGAGGTAGTCGCAATGATGTTCAATGACGTCATCAAACTGTGAAAAAGATGTCAATTTTATTTGAATAACGTTAACGTATGAAAACAGATGCTTTTGATTACATGGTTCAATTTTATACAGAGTCCCAGCAAACTCTGATGCTCCCCATTACACAGAAAATTTAAAAAATACACAAGACTTATCATCAGAGACACAGATCCATCATTTTAACAAAAAACAACAAAAAAATCTAGATATGTTGGGTTTGCGATGTTATAAAATGGCGGGAATGCCACAGAACTAGCTAAGCTAAAGTGTGCAGCAGTGACTTTGATGAGCGCGACGTTCAAGCTGGAAAAAAGTATGAAGCATGCATAATTATATTTGGAAATATTGCTAGCCATAAATTAATTTGTATCACTTTGTTCCCTGGGCTAGCAAACTTGATTTGAACTGAGTAACGTACGTTAGTCGATCGCAAGCCAACGTATTCAATGAATGAAATCAAGCCAGTTAGCTATAGTCAAATTCTGGACTGTACGCTGGTCTTGCTCACTGACAATGCTATTTTGCATATTACGTGAGTCTGAATTTAAGCGAAGGTGCGTTTGTATCCAGTTGTTAAAACAATTCACCTCGATTAATTATTTTAACGCTGTATTTCACCCAACATATTTCACTCAATATTATGATATACACATTCCTTGGCATTGAGATCAATATTTAACCACAAAACAACTAGTACTTACCAGCAACGAATATCCAAAAGCAACGAGTATCCAAAAGCAGAGACTCAGCCGAGACGGTCCTTTCACCAGCATGAGAAAATGGCGCCGGCGGTCACACGAGTGCGTTGTCTGAGCGTGTCTCGCGCATGCGCAGAAGGCACTCCCATTTCCCAAATGTAATTAAATTTAGTTAGTCAAATTTAAATAAATTTCATAGATTAAACTATTTAAATATTTTATGTTAGACTCATTAAATATAAATACGTATTACTCCTAATTAGATATGTTTAAGTAAAGTGAATTAAATTTAAATGTGTCATATCTATGAAGGGCCTGAATCATTTTTTTGTGCACAATCAGAGATATATTAGTCCTCCAATGCTTATAATGGTTGTGAATGGCAGCCCAAATTTTGAAGACAAACAAAATGCATCCATCCATAAAAGAATGAATCCATACGGCTCCAGGGAGTTGGTTAATAAAGACCTTCTGAAGTGAATCGATGTTTTGTTTAAGACAAATATCCTTATTTAAAACTAAATATGAATACAACAGCCATACACATTCATCTAAGCAGAAGGCCTTTATTAACCCCCTGGACTAAGGATATTTTTAAATATATCTCTGATTGTGTTTGACTGAGAGAAGATAGTCATGCACCTAGGATGGTTTGAGGGTGAACTATCCCTTTAATTCATTCCATACTAAAGGGTTATGAGTTTGTGCCGAAAAGCACATCTAGTGGTTAAACATGGTAATTACAGTTTATACATGTCTTCACAAACCTACTTATTTAATAATTGTAAATTACTAGCACATGTACTAATCAATGATTGCTTTAAAAGACTGTTTCTATTTGTGACAAGTGAGGTTACACGTCTGTTGACGAAATTTACTATTTATTGAGCATTGTGAAAAAAAACATGAGTTACATGAAAACATTGTTAGACATTTAAGAAAAAATTGTGATCTGAGAACACTTTCAGGTATAACGTAGTAAATCCACTTTCATGACCTTCACAAAGAGTTCACCAGAATCAAATAATACAGACATGAATCCCTGCTGATCATGTGCTTCACGCAGCTCAAAAACAGAGATCATGAACGAGACACTTGGATAAAAACAGCTTCTGAACGGAAGGAAAGTAATGACACGTTTAAAGATGTCAGAATAAAGTGAAGTCACAGATCTGGTCAAACTCTGCCATGAACATCAGCTGAAACAGAAGGACAGTGTGATCTCAGTGTTTCTGCCCCAGTTTAACACAGTTCAGTGCAGTGACAGTCATGAACACTTACAAACACAGTGTTTTCACTGGAAAATATTAGAGGTTTGTGTTCCAGTCTCATTCTGAATCATCGACTGACAGCGATGAAGAACATCCTGATGATTAGAAGAGAAAAACTGCTGCTTTCTGAAGAGAAAAACACAATGTTAGAAATCAAAACATGTTCAGATTTATTCTGTGATCATGAGTGAATCTCTCACCTCATCTCTGAATTTCTCTTCACCAGAGCAACGCTGTTCAGGTCCGTCTGGATCAAGAGAGACTGAAATCAAACAAGCTGTGAGTGAGTCGCAGGATTTCACTTTCATTCAATTATATGCATTCAATTTAACCTTAAGCCCAATGTAACACAAATCTTATAATCATCCACATCCAGATATTGTGTTCAGTGTCAAACTGTCTTACACTTTGGTCGATATTTGTCAAGGCTGTTTTTATGATGCAGATTTCGTTGTTTTCTGAATCCACAGACATTTTCTTTTCCTCTATTCATTGTTTTTTTCTTCTGCGCAGGTTTGGATTCATCTGTCTTCTTTTCTTTTTCTTCAGCCGCATTTAGTTTTCTTGTCATATTACTGGCATAAAGTCTTACTCTTCTTATTTTGAGGTTTCAGAGAACATCTGCAAAACACAAAATATATATTATTTAAGAGAAATCATGTAGTTCTGACTGGACAAATATTAGTATTATAGAGTGATCAGATACAGATACAGATTCAGATACTGGCCAAGAGTCCACAATCTGAGATAAACCTAGAAAACATTTTGGATTTTGAAATATTTAACATTCTTCACTGTTTTCAGGCCAGATATAATTAATCAAAGGTTCACAAATGAGTGATTATTGATTAAAACTCCTAAAAAGAGTTTGATTTTCTTGCTTCGACTGAAAAACACACAATGATCTTTGAAACATTTTCAAATCAAACCAAAAAAGTGACATACTAATTAATTCTCTAGTGAATGCTTTCCACTCGAATTCTGCAATGTCTGTAATTTAAAGAGTTGATTTAAATCAGAGTTATGCATTATCATAAACAAATGACAGGATAAAACACTCACCCAGATCCAGATCTGGAAATATTTATTCCTATTTTAACTCCTGCATCAGATTTGTTTTGTTTCATTTATATCCTCGGAGAAGACGTCTACTAAAACATCAGATTTGATAGTAATCACAGCGGAGAACAGCAGAATCCTCCAGGAAATGACTGAGGAAATATATCTGTGACACATGAAGGAATGCAGAAAGTGAACTGGTTTAGCCTCTTTTTCCCCTTTAAAATCGATCTTGTCTTTAATATTTTACAATAACTGATGATCAAGCTGATTTCATTACAGGGTTTGTCCACAGCAAGAATAAAGTCATTTAATATCCTGTATGACATCACCCAATGAGTTCATTTCGATCAGCAAATAAAAATCTCTTTTTCCACAAAGTATTTGCAATATTCATTGCATTTCAGGAATGTTTGTTTTGCTACTGGGTGTAACACTTCACTACTGATTAATCTCAAGGTCACTCAGAGCTGAATTCAGTGTCAAAGCTGTTCTTTTTAGACTGATTCAGGATCAGATCTTTGGGGAGATGAAATCCAACCACATAATCTCCAAATTTGCAGGAAAATGAGCATAAAACACACATCTGAAACTAACTCAGCAAACTAACTCCATTTGCAAAATTTATTTATAACTCTAGTGGAATCTAAACATTAACTACAGCAGCCAAATGAAGTCTAACAGAGTGTGTGAATGACATCATTCAAAACGGTCATCTATAAATAACAGATTACTGATAAATGCAGTAGTGTAGAGTGGCGACCTCATGTGGTGATCCTGAGAACTGACAAACCTGAATTTGGTCATGTGACCATAAAGCAACTGAACAGTCCTGCTTGCAGACAGTGAATTTCCTGAATAATTGAGATGCATATATGCATTGTAGGGTGAATCCTTCAAAGCAGATCATATTTCAACAATATATATATATATATATATATAATATATATATATATATAATATATATATATATATTATATTATATTATATATATATTTTTTTTTTTTTGCTTGAAATGTATATAATTGGCAGACACTTTTATTGAAATGGACTTACATTGCATTTAATCATTACCAGCATCACACATACACACACACATATATATATATATATATATATTATATATATATATATAAAACCCTTGCAGAATCTGTGAAAATGAGAATTATTTTAATAAATAAGAGGGATAATAAAAAATGCATGTTACTTTTTGTTAGTACTGTCCTGAGTAAGATATTTTACATAAAAGATGTTTGCATTTAGTTCACAAGACAAAACAATAGCTGAATTTATTAAAATAACCCCATTCATAAGTATGTGAAGCATTGATTCTCAATACTGTGTGTGGTTACCTGATGATCCATGACTGTTGTGTGTTTTTGTGATGGTTGTTCATGAGTCTCTTGTTGTCCTGAGCAGTTGAACTGAGCTCTGTTCTTCAGAAAAATCCTCCAGCTCCTGCAGATTCATCAGTTTTCAAGCATTTTTGCATATTTGAACCCTTTCCAGCAGTGACTGTATGATTTGAGATTCATCTTTTCACACTGAGGACAACTGAGGGACTCAAACAAACTATTAAAAAAGGTTCAAACATTATGATCTCCAGAAGGAAACACGACGCATTAAGAGTCGGGGGTGAAAACTTTGAATTCAAATATCAAGGTAAATTGTACTTGATTTTTCTGCAAACATGCAAGAAACATGCACATACACTCTCTCTCTCTCTCTCACACACACACACATATATATATATATATACACACACACACACCGCACACCACACATATTACACACACGCACATATATATATATATATATATAATATATGTATATATATATATACACACACTCTCTCTCACACACACTTGTATATTGTATATACACAAACACTCTCACACACGCACACACAACACACACACACACCACACACACACACACACACACACTCACACACACAAAAACAATGGCAAAAGTGTCCCATTTTACCTGAAATCACCTCAATGCATTGCAACTTGCACTCTGTAGATTTTTAAATTACATAACTATATATGTATTACAGAATATAATGATATTCTGGAAAACATAAACTCCACCCCACCCAGCAGCAGTCTCACCCAGCAGATTACACACGCCGAGCTCTCTGTTTTTAAGACGGACAGGCCCCGCCCATCACGTATGTAGGCGGCTCACATCAAATGCTCTGTTTTGAGATGTGGGCGGAACGTCGAGTGACGCTGACCAATCAGAAGCCTCTCCACCTCAGCGAGTCCAGAGCGCCGCGCCCCAGTCTGAGACGCGCACCGACAGAAACAAACGGTTGCAGAAAGAAATACTGGACACAATCCCGCTCCCGGAGAAAACCTCGAGCTCCCCGCCTGTCCCCGAGCCGCTGTGATTCCAGCCGCACATTTAGACCCAACAGAAGCGTAAGTTTGAGTCCTACTTTTGTTTTCTCTCTATGGATTATTCTCCTCAAGGTTTTAGTCGCGCGGCCTCAACGTTAGCGCGCGAGCTAGTGGCGTAAACGCTCGCTTTCTGCAGGACACACGCGTTTATCGTGTTTGTTTTGACATTGTTTTTTTGATTTGGAGGTCACTTGACCGTTTTCTGACACGATCGAGAGTTCTCGGTAGACGTTG
>JAOTNS010000408.1:0-125758 GCA_028476615.1 Culter alburnus
ATAATACTGATGGATACACTATCCTCGCAATACCACTCCAAACGAGAGATAGTATGGGCAAAGAATATACACTGACAAGAAGTGAAACTCATAGAAGGTTCCACTGCAACACCGGCGCCCAGCAGCAGCCCTGTGGCAGTCCACTAGTTTCTATGTCATATCAGCTGCTTTGTTAAAAAAAAAAAAAAAAAGTACATTAAAGCTGAAATTAGCTGAAACCTGAATGATGGACAACACAGAATAATGTACAAACACTAGACTAGTGATCATCACAAATCCTTTTTAACAGTTTATTATACAGATTTTGTTTTCTTTTCTTTTTTTCTCCACAAAACCTTTGCTCTCTAGAAACCCAGTCAGTGTGGGTTGAAATGATTTAAAGTTCAAGTATTAGCATTATAAACAATTTAATTTCATATGTTGGTATTGGTATTAAATTCAGTAAGGACATGCATCAAAAATTGGGAATGTTGGACAATAAATATATAACAAATATAACAGCTTGACAGTAGGCCTAACTGTGTTTGCAGTGTTTTCTTATATTAATGTCTGTTAAAGCAAGACTAGGTTAAAAAAAAAAAAAAAAAAAAAAAAAAAAAAAGAAAAAAAAAAACCACAGCTACTGTGTACAAAAGTGGGATTATGGGATCACGATGCATCATGTTCTATCTTAATGTAGCTTAATCCAGGGATTAAAACGTATATAGGCAGTAATTTGACTCCACTTTATCCCCTGGATCACTCTACAACAATAATGATCTAACCTTTATTAATTTAATTTACATTAATATTAAATATGTAAAGTTGCATAAAATTGAAATACTCAATAAAGTTACCTCAGATGTGTAATGGCTGGATCCACACTGATCATAAAAACATATATAGGCCGTGACCATACAACATTTACTGTAGGTGTCATAAATTTGAATTTGAGAAATTTTTCTATTGCTTACTGATTGGCAGTGAATCGCCGATTTGGGTGCGTAAATGTGATGGACTCTATGTCCGTTGGCATTTTTCACCCCGATATGGCTGCCGCGCTACGAAGAGACACTAACCCTGCGTTCCATTCGGAAGGGCATCCTATGCCATAACCCTTCAAGGGCTTCCCCTCCGGAGTGAGAGCTTCGAAGGGATGAGGGTGTAGGGGTCAAAAAAAACCTATTCTTTTGGAACGCACTTCTGCTCATCTTAGAGACAATCAAAAGAGGAGTAAATGTGCAAGCTGCTCCCTTGTTTAGCGTTAGTGTTTTATTTTTTTATTTTAGTTTATCGCATGTATTTAAACATTTGAATGGACTGATAATAAGGAGCTGTAAAGTATTTTTGTTGAGTACAATGTCGTTTTGACCATAATAATGTACCAAATCTAATCGTATAAATTTACAGTAGTATAGAAAAAATACTATACATACATTTATAGTAAATCGAACTCCTATAACACCCCATACCCATTCTGTGACCGTCAAGACTTCCCTGTTCAATGATCATAGGGCCCGAAGTGTCCACAGTTGTACCCTTCGAATCCTTCATTTCCGAAGGGCCCTTTGAAGTGGCCAGTTTGAGCACTTCAGTTTGGAACGACCCTTCAACATGGCGGGCCATGATTATTTTCACTCCGAAGTGCCCTGCGGATGGGCGATATACCCGTTTGGGAACGCACCGCTTGGGTGGGGTTTTAGTGTGTTGTTAAGGGCACTGCACTTGGGCATTTTACGACACTGGACAGTCTTGCGCCACTTACTTCCTGTCGCGTGCACGCGCTCTCAAGTGGCCAAGACCGCAAGTGTGGGTATTTGGACAGAGCAAACTGTCCGTCCTGCCTGCACTTTTTTTACTCCTCCCCCTCACTGTAGCCCAAACTATCACCTATACTCCAGCGCGGCGCATCTCAAACATGCATATTCTCCACAGGTTAACCCTGGAACGTTATCACACGTCTCGAACGAAAACATTGTCTCTCTTTGTATGAAATGTTTGGCCCTTTTAACCAAGTTTAGGTTTACTGTGGGATACTTTGAAATAGAATGACGTAACACACCGCTTTCCCAAAGTCACGGATTGGTTGTTGGCTACGGCCCTGCGTCAGTACCATAGGACTGGTGCCATACCACCGAACCTGTGCTGCTCATTCACTTCAGATTCAGCCATGAGAAAACATTCTTTCCTCGTGTTGGTTTTACTGGTCGTAAGTTACTTATTTAATTATTGTTGCGTTTTTTCTTTTTATTTAACACTTTCGGTTCAGTATAAACCGAAAATGCGCTCTTGCTGTTATCTGATTTATATATATATATATATATATATAATATATATATATATATATATCTTAATGGTTTAATTAAAATTGGTAACGATTTTGCATTTCTACAAATAGACACTGGATAAATACATTGTGAATATAACAGATGGCAGCACCATTATTTGTGCACTAGGGGTAAGTTGTTTTGTGCACGTGTATGTTTATTGCAAACAATATAAGGCGCCGGACGACCTTCAATAGTCACTACAGCTAGGTATACATATTTTACGTGAAAACTGATAACACAGAGGCACCAGTTAGCGATCTTCTTTTTTTTTTTCAAATGCCTCACCCGGAAGCTTATTGATAGCTGCACCCCTTTCAGGGCTTCAAAACCACATTTCTGCGTTCTGGTCAAAGACTTTGGTTCGGAAGTTGTCGAGGCCCTCCTCTATTATACTTACTTATACTTACCAACATACTTAAATGCTATTTAAACTTATTCTCCTCCACAGTGCCGGCCCTAGGCTCTTTGGCGCCCTAGCAAGATTTTTTTTTGGCGCCCCCTTATATTGCAATTTATCCAAAGGGGCGAAATCTAGAAATTATTTAGGTGGCATGCTGTTTAAATTATAAATAAACAAATTTTTAATATCCATCATGGCACCAATAAATACACTATATGAAAAAACTTCTAAATGAGTCGAACTTGTATCACTAAAGGAGATGAGCAGTTTTATCAATATTACACAGGCTACTTCAATGTTTAAATCACATTTTAGTGCAAGTTAAAGAGCACAAAACAATTTTTGGATTTCTGTTATTAACAGAGTTGGGAATGTCTGTGTGTGTTCACCCAGAACAGCCTATCAACTACATACTCTAGCAACACCCCAGCAATTGCAGCAAGAGCCTAGCAACCACCCAGAATCTCCTAGCAACCCCTAGCAACACACTTAGCAATCACCCAGAACATCTATATTCTGGACTAACTGACCAAAGTTTTTACATTTTTTAAACAAGACTTGAAGTTGGCTTTATGACAAGCCAACATAATTTGTCCTTCAAACTTTTCAGTCTTATTGTTTTTCATATTGCTAATGCACAGTTCATGAAACAATTCCACATTTTTCTCACAACTAACACAACATCAAAACTATACACCAACTTGCACAAACCTCAAATGTCCAGGTCAAAATAAAATGTTCTAGTCAAAACTATTCTTGTCTGACAAAATTAAACTTTGGCATCAGATGACACACAAAACATAACATACACAGACTACTGCACTGCCCAGTGAACACTAGTGAGATTATTTATACAACACGGTAACAAAATTCCTCTTTTTCATTTTACTGTTATAAATTGATCTTGCGGTAGATGAAAAGCATGAAAAAATAGTATGAACTTGGTATGCACCACAATACAGTATACTGTCAATTGCAGTAAAAGTACATTCAGCATCCTCTATACATTTGGCTAAATTCCATTACAGTATACAGTACTATAGCAGTGTATTGTCTTCTGACACAAGACTATCTTCCTAGGCAGTCTTCTCAGTGTAAAATACAGTATACATATACAATGGCTACAAAGAAAGTTGACAATCACAACATGAGGGTGTACACTGTGAAATGCCCCTCATCTAAAGTAGCATACCTGGTACTATGTAAGTTTAAAACCCCTGTAAATATTTCATTCAGCTCTCTCTCTCAGATTTTGAATGGTGTGTCATCATCAGTTTTGATACATAGCCTAATGTTTCATTGTTAAACGTTTGAGAAATGTGTCTTTGTTTTGATACTGAACGAATGGTTTGGTAAACTGGCCAACTGATCACTTATATGTGTTAGCAATCGAGAAAAAAGATAAATATGTTTAATTCTTACCCCAACTCTGCAATTAGTTTCTGTAATCGGGATCTCCGTTTGATTTCATGTTATTGTTCGTCGATGGCAAAAATAACCTTTATCCATGATGAAAGTGGAGCGGGCGGTCGCTGAAATCAGCTCGCCAAAAAATTATGAAATTAATCGCAGACATATTCGTATGGGACTACATTTCTCACAGGACTTCTGAGTTAGCCGGGAAACAGTAATTTTCCGATTCATGTACAATATGGGAAAAAAATCGAAGTGAACTTGGCTGCGCTGTTTTTTTGACTCTCAAAGAACCGGTTTCATAAGAGTCTTAATAAAGCACACTGGGCGCGCTGCTTGCCAACCATCATGCCAGTTTATTGAAAGAGGTGTTATCTTGCCATTACTTTGCGTTAACGCATTTTTTTTTTTTTTTTTTTTTTTGTCATCATATTGAAGCGCCGCTCCTGAAAAGCAGTACTTGAAACACTGCTTACATATTTTATTCTGATAATTTGATAATTTTTGGGGTGGCATTGCCACCCCGTAGATCCGCCCCTGTCCACGCATCCGCCTCTTTTGCGCCCCCTAGCGAGACTGCGGCCCCTTAGCATTTGCCTATACTGCCTATATAACGGCCGGCTCTGCCCTCCAGCTTCTTCTGAGACTACCATTTCTGAAAAATTTCACCCGGCACTGTAGCCACACCACCCACATTACCACACCCACAGCCCCACTCCTTTACACTCACACTCACGTGCTTACCAGGTAAAAAAGTGCACTTCCATAATGTACTTAAGTGCTCTATTTCCACACACTAATTTGGTACTGGAATAACTTCTTTAGTACTTCTTAAGAAAATCTTATGACATCTTAAGTGCTATTTTCGAGACACCATGGATATGTATTTATTTGCTACTTGACACTTGGAAAACACACAAGATAGTATCAAAGCACATTTTTTGTTCATATTTCATAGTGTCTCCTATAGCACAGTTGAGTACACTTTAAGATTATCTTTAGAAGTACTAAAGATTTGATTTGTATTTAAGTGCAAAATTATGCGTGAATATAGAGCACTTTAGGTACATTATAGAAGCTACTTTATTTCACCTGGTTGCTATATGTTTTTGGCTGTTAGACTATATTGCAAGTAGCCTACAGCAGTCTGTTTACCCTAAACAGGGGCGCCACTAGCAATTTTGGGCCCTGTGAAAGAATATGAGGCTGAGGCCCATACCGCATCAATTCTGCATCAAACATACAAGTCAACCTAGCTATCCAAAATCTTTGTCTGCATTGCAATTTAATAATAATGACCTGTTAATTTTGCTTTTGACCTCTAGGTATCAGTATTTAGTCAGAGACCTCCCATGGCGCTGGTGAACACGCTCACAGTGATTTGCCACTCATGCAAAATTAAACAATTGGGCTTCAGTCACAGTCATATTGCTCAGACAATTGATCCGTTCAGGTTGTACAGCTTATAAAAGCTCCAAACGTGCAATGTATACAATTAATTAATAGTCTGATTCTATGTTTCGGTGAGTTGGCACTCAGAGCTCTGGGGGCCCCAAAAAGGCGTGGGCCCTTAGAATTGCCTAACTTTTCCCCCCTTAGCAGCGCCCCTGACCCTAAATCCCTGTAAATTGTCCTGTAAATTCTTCTTCTTCTTTTTTTTTTTTTTTTTTTAACATAAACTGATGAATGTTTCTCAGAGGTGTAGTAAGTTTTAGCCCAACATACCCCACAGATAATTTGTATAGCATTTTAAATTGCCACTTTTAGTGGTTGAGCAAAACGAGCCGTTTCACTGTTGTGCCTTTTAATGCAATGACTGCTGAGCTCGGCCTAAGAGGCGGAGCTTCAAGAGCTTTCTCCAGTGTCAGGAGTCAGTCCGATGCTCTATAAATGTCAGAAACTGGCGAGTTATATGCTGCATGGAGATAGAACAGGTATAGTTTATTTTCAACTATACGGTTATTACTTATATTGTCTTCTTGTTTTTTATCCCTATATTAGTACAATCCTGTTGACCCGTCTGAATGATGGCCAAAACTATACAGATGAGTTTATGATGTTATTGTACTTCACACAAAAGATGAAGCGTCCTTTTTCACTTTAAAAATCACTGTAAAGAGCTTAATAAAACATGCAAGTGTGTAAAATTATCCAGAACTCTCTCTCTTTCCCTTGTATTATCTTACCACCATAGTGAAGTACAACAGAACACTCGTACAACTACAGTAAACAAATATGATAAAGACCTTATGCCTTTCGGTGGTGCTTAATAAACTGTAAACTTTATATCGTGTAAATCTGTATCTGTAAATCAACACTCCGATGAACTGTAATAAGTGCCTCACCCTTCATTACTGCCGTATCCAGTATCACTCTGGAGACTGTAAGCTGGATCCAAACAGTTTTTACTTGTATATCCTTGAGCATAGCCTGATCCGTGGGTGCTCCAGCCCCCCGAGAAAAACGAGATATTTCCATTGATTTTAAACCAATAAAAATCGATTGGAGCTTTCAGACACAATCTTTTTATAGTTTATTTAAGTCGCTATGTTATGGAAACGTCGAGAGCACATCCAGTTGATGCGCAAGCCCAAATGGCTCTGCTCTTGATCAGATACATGCGCGTGCTCAAACTCTCCTTGCATCAGATATCACAAGAGCATGACTCGCGACAACACTCGTGAAAGAATTGCTTTTTGGGTCGAAATTGTCATCTTGCTGCAGGGATATAATGCAAATGAAACATCCCGTTGACTTGATTGAGTTAATAAGAAGGGAACCACGCTGAAACGTGTTGTTTTTGAATCATGCGTGTGTGCTCGTGTAGTCCTTCAGACATGCCGTCAATCTATCGCTTACTCTTCTTTCCAGGAATCACTAACAAATGCACACAAACATGTCCCTGCGCTGATATACAAACATTAATGAACTCTTGAACTTTAAGAGGGAAAAAATATTGAGGGCAGATTCGAACTTCTTATTATAGACAAGGCTGGACCTCTGACTCTATTACAACATACTACCACGAGACACATGGGACACGAAAACTGATTGCGGATTTATCTATAATATAATATGGATGTAAAACATAAATCGCGCCTTGTCCTTGAGTAGCACATTTTTAGCACGTCTCTGTTTTGTATTGTCCCTTTGTAATTGATATTCGTTCACAAAGCGTCCGGTGTGAAATGATTTTGCAGACATAAATGAATTTCGGCAGACTGAGGGAGCATTTTTCCTGGAAAAACCAAGTTAATATCCACCTCGTTTTCAGCAGCTCAGATTAGGGAGTACATGAAAAGCTCTGTGGATTAATCCATCCTGCTACAAACACCTAAAACACTTGGGAGAGATTCTTATAGTGCAGCAATGCGGACGCAGGTGAACTCGCTCAGGGCGGTTCTATGTTCAAACGAGTGTCTGTCAACATTCGTGGGGCGGGCCTGTGGCTTTTGTGACGTCACACTGCCAGGGATCTGAAACATCTTGTTCTGAGACCCTGCTGATGATTTATGGGGATTAAAAAAAGGAGGGTGGATTTTTTATCACTATAGGTGGTGTGTACCACACTGCCAACACACTTTATCCAACACCGCAAATGTGATTTGCATAATAGGTCCCCTTTAAGACTGAATCTTAAGAATAGTATGACCAACTGCATTAGTTAGTTAATCGATTTACTTTTCAGTATCAATAGACCAAGCTACGGTTTTATGTAACTGACTTTAAAAAGTTGTGAACAGTCCTTGAAGGTTGATTTGGTGACTAAATAACATTTATACGGCTGAACCCACTATTCTGCACTGCATTGTGGGATCCTGAATATTGCCTAAATCTTATATATAATAATTTAGTTTAAGAAACTGTTTCATTTTTGTTCCTCAGGTGTGTTTGGTGTTGATACAGATGGAGTAAAGTCAGTGTCAGTGATGCAGGAGATTCAGTCACTCTACTCACTGATCTTACTGAAATACAGACTGACGAGGAGCTGCGGTGGAAGATTCAAGATGACACTATCATAGCAGAGATTGATGGAGAAACCAACATAATGACAGTACCTGGGAATAAAAATGGTTTCGAAGGCAGATTGAAGTTGAACAAGACGACTGGATCTCTGACCATCACAAACATCAAAACCAGAGATTCTGGAGTTTATCAACTAAAGATCAGTGGCAAAAAATTAGCTGAAAGTGAATTCAGTGTTTCTGTTCGTGGTGAGTAACTCAGTGTGATCAGTGTCTGGATTGAGTGTCTGTGAAGATGAATTATGATTATAATACACAACCCAAATAACAGTTCATTTATTTAATAAACTAAATGGATGAGCAGCAACTGGTAAAGATGTAATAATGTTGGTATGTTAAAAACATGAAGAAAAGATGTTCAGAGCAACATGTGAGATTTTTGTAAAGGAAATAATATTATCATAGGAATTGTTATCCTGGATCTTTAAAAGAGTTGCATATGCAATTATTTCCCATATAGTGATCATAGAATATAGATTTCTGACAAAATATTTATATATCATTTAACATCAAAAACACATTTAAATCACAAGAATTTCTTTGCAGTATAAAAGGTTTACTATTGACAATTTTTGGAGGGCTCAGAGTCAAAGTGAAATGCCATTCACAATCCAATATTACTTCCATAATGTGACTAATATATCAGAGTGAAACAGAATATTCTTTGAGAGAATATGTAGAAATTGATTTAAATTTCAAGTTTACAGTTTACATTCTAATTTATCTAAATATGACATATGTCCAATAACAGAATCATATTCTCACCATTAACTAACTGTAATTATACAGAGGGAGAATGAAAGATTTTATGATGTGTAATATTATATGATATATTAAACATTATAGCAAACATTATATTCAGGAACTGGAAAAAAGACTAAATATACTTTTGATTTTCTTACTTTTGTAAACAGATGATATTTTTTGTACATTTTACAGCACTACAGAAGAATGCACACTATTTTGTGAAAATGTGATTTTTTTTTTTTTTTTTGTCAAATTATTGCAATATTAACGTGAAAATCTTCAAAAGTTTCTTTTCACATTTAAAATAGATTTTGAGTCACAGATTTTCATGGCTCCAGACATTTTCCCTAATAGCACATGTAGATTTAAAAGTCATAATTGTGTTAAAAGTGTGAAATAGAAAAATCACTTGCAGCATTATAAGCTTAATCTTTTTGAAACGTTCCTGTTTGTTCCTCAGGTGTGTTTGGTGTTGATACAGATGGAGTAAAATCAGTGTCAGTAATGAAGGGAGATTCTGTCACTCTACACACTGATCTTACTGAAAAAAAGACAGATGATCCGATAGTGTGGAGGTTTGGAGGCGACATCATTCCTCGCTTAACCTGTTAACAGTCGCCCCTGCTAGTTGAGCTCACCCAAACCTGACATGCTGAACTAAACAGTCACAGTTCATGAACCCTCTGGACCACAGGCATAAATGAGGGCTCTATAGAAAGATAAGAGATGTGGGTTGACATTCAGGTATCAGAATTAATTCTTTTTATATAAAAAAAATAAGAGAAGCTTAAATATTCTGAAAATAAATTAATATTTAATTCGCATAAAAGATTATTAATATATATATGAAACTGTGCCGAGGAACATGAAAAGCAATGAATTAAGGTCACAAGTCTGAGCAAGTTATAATTGAAATCTGAAGATGGAGCCACTAAGATGGAGTTCATGAAAGCATTTTTCTTAGTGAAAGTACATATAATAATGGCACTTGGAGAATCCAAAAGGTAGTTACTAAAGGGCCTTTAGTAACTAATATGAGGTGAACCACAATATCACACTGTTTTACAAATGAAAACAGTTGATTAAGCTGCATTTTATGGACACAAAAGCAGTCCTGTATAAGCTCACTTGTCTAAAAGTATAGTGGCACATCACAAGTTATAAACAATATTAAGTTATAAAATATATCTGGTGTCCATAACTGTCATTTATTCCTACTCTTCGTTTCTCAGTTTGCCTTTGAAATTCTGACAATATGTTTGAATCTGGGCGTCCAGACTGTAATTTTGTCGTCCACATTTCACACATAGCTTAATATTTGATACACAGCAAACGTCCCCCACTCGGTCTCCACCACTTGCTTTTATATCCATTTCTACTGCTCACATCTCTATACTTTACTTTCATACTATTCAGTATGCTTCTGTCAGTATTCTGCTGCCTTTAGTTGGTACACCTTTACACCTGTGCCCTCTTATTCCTACACACTATATATACAAATATACAAATCTACTTTCCCCAACAGACTGAAAACATTTACATCATTGCCTGTGTACAAACTTATAGTTCAACGAAGGACATAGGCCTTCTACTATGTGCTAAATTATAATGATTGTTGCTCATTATATTACAGAATGTGCATATAAGGCATGTAGCACAGTACAGCACATTTCATATGTAGCTTTCTCAGTTACGTTTTTAACAACTATTTACGCACTTACAACAAACTCACATTCAGGTCTGTCTCTATTCTGTTATAGAAAAACTGCTTTTCACCATCCATTCAATTCTGCTGTTTAAAATCAGATTCCTGCTATTATTTTCCTCATTGAATTTCCTGTTTCACTTCGTATTATTTTACATTATGGAAGTAAAATTTGAAATCCAATTCATTTTTAAACAAATTTTAACAGTTTAAAGTGGTGTGTATTAGTTATCCTGCGAGACCTTGTTAAAGTATTGTGTGTTTTCAAAATCAGAATATTATCATGTGTCCCGGTTTAATATGCAGAGCCGATAATAATATTTTTTGTAGGGTGAGTCCCCAAAAACTTTAGCACTGTGTTTGTGTGGCACTATCAATCATTGATCTGTTTGTTTGATCATCCAGAGCAGTTCGGCATATAGTAACACTGGCTGAAATGAGTTTGGGGCGGGACGACATCTTTGGAAAACCAGGGGGAAGACAGTCAAGTCAGACAAGGAGAGTTGTCTCCAAAAACATGTTTGATTACAGTCATTTTTTTTTTTTTTTTTTTTTTTATTTTTTTGCATATAACTATTCAATACATCTTCAGTTACAATAGAATATTAAAATACCTATATGCATTTGAAATTTGACAATGCCGACTGTAGAATAAAAATATCCATATAATCTCTGTAATCATGCATTTTTCATCCATCACACCACTATTAGTGTTACACACTGACTGTCTGTGTGTACTAAATATTATAGGTAGGGCATATTTGGACATCACAAGAGCTGGTGGCGATGTTAAATGTTTTTGAATGTCTGACCAATCAGCACTGTGACACTGGAGGTGGTTTATTCTGTAGGTAAAAGAGTCGAGCAAAAATTATAAAATACCGATGTGCTAATGACAACATCAGAGTGCATCATTACTGGAAAATCGACAAGAATTTAAATTCTGTCTGAAGATATATTAGATAAACTGAGCAGAATCATCAATGTTCCTCTTTAATATCCACTTTTAGTATAAAAAGTCTTAACAGATTTTTATTCTCCATATTATTACAGTTAAAACTACACCAATGTTTTGTATAATAGCATTTGTCTGTCATGCATACTGGACAGAAACATTTCAGACCTCCCTTTTTGATGTTGCGAGTATTGTTGCGAACTGTTGATAAAATTAAAATTACATTATTGCTGTGACACTGTGGACGTAAATAGTGAAACTTGAGACTTCAAACTCTAATGACATTTAGCTTGTTAACATTAATTATGATTTTATGGTAAAATGATACAGTAAATAACCAAAACAAACTTCGGAACCAGCAGTGGTCTGGAGCAAGTTATAGGATTAAACAGCGCTGATTACAAATGGAGAAACATCGATCTGAACAGTCAGACTGGAGACCTCAACATCAGAAACATCCAAAATGATCAGGCTGGAGTTTATGAAGTGGAGATCAAATGGCAGTGTGATCTTACAAAATTACGTATTACTTTTAGCGTGAGTAGCACAACTTTCTTTGAATGCTATAAGATTTTGGCAGTCTCATGATGATGATGTAAACAGGTAAACTGACACTAAATAAACAGAATTACTAATGTAATATTACACTAAATAAACTAGGTCTTGTGAGGGTACTGCAGGGGATTCATGAGTTGATGAAAAGCTAATTATTGCATAATACAAGGTCAAATTAAAAATATAGCAATACAGATACAATAAAAATACAGCAATTATCGTGGTTCAAGAGCTTTAAGGCCTTTAAGCACATGCGTTAAAAAAGGCATTATGTTTTATTTAGCAAGCAAGTAACTTAGATCATGGAAAAGACAATTTACAGACAATGCAGGCTATTTACCATAGGAAGTATATGGGTTTTAAAGCTTTTTAACAGTTATAGCGCCACCTATGGTCTGATCTCAATAAAAGTTTGCATGCTTGTTTAGAAACATGTCACATGTGCTCAACTATTTCACCTATTGTTGTGAAGTTCTGAGTTTTCGTTTAGGATTTATAGGCTTTTAAGTACATTTTGCCACACCCCTTTTCTAAATTACCCTGTTATAGCAACCCAAAGGGTAAAGTTCATCTTTTTTATATAATTATTGATCTTGAGAGTCCACAGAACTGTACTGCAAAGGTTTTGTTCTGATCGGGCAAAAAAAATAGTAGGTTTTTTACTTAATTGTGAATATTTAATGAACGATTTGATTGACAGCAGTGATTCTTGAGGCAAAGTTGTTCAGCATGAGGAGATCTAACAAATGATATGAATATTGTGTGTATATGTGAAACACCACGTGATTACAGAGCTGTAAAACTCATTAGAGCCAATGTCCTCATAGACAGTCATGGCGCCTTGGACCAAGACACTGCATACCAATTTTCATACCAACAATCAATCGGACTAAAGGTTGCATAGTTGAAATCAGAGATATACTTTTTGAGCCAAGGATTCCAACAATATAAGGCACTTGAGTCTACAATGGTCTAGGAGTTATGAGAAATTTCAGGTTTTTGTTAGCTGTAGCGCCACCTATTGGCCAATCAGGTCAAACTCTGTCAACCTCTCCACAAACTGAGACCATCTGGCCAAGTTGCAAATCTCTAAGCCTTACGGTTTGGTCTGCACTATCAGTTTTACGGCAGAAGAAAAAAATAAAACTGTTGTGTTTATAACTCTCTCACATATCTTTATATCTTTCTAATTAACTTTGGTGCTTGTCGGTCATGAGAGTATTTTAGCACATCACTGCAGGTTATTATTTCTAATCGATGTGATCACTGGTGAATGTTTCTGAACTGAACTTGCTCATCTTTATTTCCTAACAGTAACTCTGATAAGTTTAAATCATGTTTGTATCCTTCTATTCTCTGCCATTAACTTTTGATTTTTTTATATTATATATATATAATATATATAATATATATATATATATTCTGCAATTACTGTAAAACAATATTATAGAAATGTATATAACTACTTCTTTTATAACTAGTCCTGACTGTATTCCAGGTGTGTTTAGTGATGATGGAGTGAAGAAAAAGTCAAAGAGGAAGGGAGAATCTGTCACTCTACAGACTGAAATTACTGATATACCAGACGACGATGTGATCGAGTGGACGTTTGGACCTCAACACTGATTTAGCCAAAACTGACAGACAGAATAAAATAATAATATAACGAGACATTTAAAGACAGACTGGAACTGACCCTCAAATCTGGAGATCTCACAGTCGATAACATCAGCACTGAAATGTCAGGAATTTATAAAGTAAAGATCGTCAAGAGAACACATACATTACAGAAGATCTTCAGTGTTACTGTGGATGGTGAGTGCTTCAAGTCTTTAGATGTGTGCTCTGTGAACAATGTTATGGTGAAATAAGTTGGAAAAGATGCATGTGTTAAGATCAGATCTTCACTCAGGTTATACAGAGCTGATGTTTATAGTGTTTGAGACACTTTTACACTAATGTCTGTCTTTATTGTCATAGATTCACGTGAGCCTTCAGGTTCTACAGGTACAGGTGTGTCAGTGAAATATGGGACCAGTGTTGCTCTGGCTTGTGCTGTGGCTGTTTTTTTGCTGCAAGGAGTATAGACAATCAAGACAAATGTGTAAGTATCACATCACATATCACACGTTTTTAATTTTTATATAATTTATAATGATCTGGTTTTAATTATTCATTTTACAAATATTCTCTGTGTGTTACACTGGCTTTATTCAGATATTAATGTTGTGACATTGAAAATGTAATTTTTACACTCAAGCAGGACTCCTGACTCTGTTGATAACATTCAGCATGTTAATGTTAAGTTAATGTTAATTCTCCTTTTTTAATTTTTTTCTTCTATATCTCACAGGAGCTGATGCTGGTCAAGGAACCGAAAGCATGCTTTGAAAAAATCAACTCCCAACAGCAGTATCTTGTGGTCACCACAACAGAATACATATTAACAGTGTGCTTTTGACATGTGAAAGAGATAAGTGAGAATATCATTTGAATTGGCATTATTAAATAAATGTGCTTTCATTTATTATGAAGCTGATGTAACACTTAAAACACATAAAACAGTGAAAAGAGTATTATGTCTGAAACCTCACTATTAAAAAAAAAGAATAGGCAAGAAACACGCCAATAATATAGTGTAAATGCCATAAGTGCTTCTCTGTCGCCATCTAGTGATAATCTCGTGTCTTTTTTTGCCTAGAAGTGTTAGTTTTCCTAATCTTTAAACTTTCTTGTCATCTACAGTGATATTGATCCGTTCCTGTATTAAAAAATCAAGACGATTTAGTGTAATTTATCATGTGTGCTCTGTATGAAGACTTGATATTGTTATACTTGTACAGAATTTAGCAGAAATAATCTCATGCTAAACTTAACATGTGAATACTTTTGTTCTTGTTTACTTTTTTTTATTTGATACTCTTGCACTGTTAATTTCCACATTTATATATTCTTTATTCAATTGTTGTAAAAAGTGCTGAAGATCAAAAGTAATAAACAGAGATTTGCTGGAGATTCATTAATAGATGCTGATTATGAGCCAGTATTTCTCACACTGAACGAGGATCTTGTGTTGTGATTAATGGAGTTTCTCTTATATTCTTTCTTTTTTATGAAATTTAAGTATGAGAGAATGTCTGGGTGCGTCCAAAACCACATACTTCCCTACTATATAGTAGGAAAAATGCAGTAGGCGAGTGAATAAGTATGTCTGAATCCCTAGTATTCATAAAAGAGTAGGCGAGAATACCTGGTGACACACTAATTCTCGCGAGAATACCCAATAGCTAATAAAGTGTTAATTCATGTATTTACCCAGTTAATCAGGTTAAAAAAAGATTTTAAAAAGATAATGATTTGAAATGTCTGTTTTGTATCTGTATGATGAGACTATTTATCATCTTTTTTTTTTTTTTTGAGTGTATTTGCACTAAATTTGTTCTGATGTGATTTTGAGGTCTTTTTTAAGGAGATCTCTGGAACTGACATTAATCTGGAGGACAAAAATATTTTAAGCCTTTAGAAAAGAAAATTTCTTTTGTTCTTAATTTGTTTATTATTTTAGGGAAATATCATATTCATAAATGTCGTTGGACAAAAAAATACACCTAGTTTAATACAGTTAAATTTGAGCTTTGTCATTATCTTAAATCATTGGAGGGTGTAAGGAACACCAAAGCAAAAAGACTATAGACCTTTTAAGAATCTTTGTATTTATTTTGTTATTAGAGATATGCATTTGATTTCAATACCCCTGTGGATATAGTTATTTATCCTTGTATTATCTGTCTTCAATTTATTATTTTTAAATTTATATATATATATATATATATATATATGTACTATTGTTATTTGAACTGAATTTTCTTGCTGTTGTTATTTTTTTGTACTGAATAAGCATTTAAAAAAATAAAGACTGCAGCTCATGAAAAAAAAAACAATAATAAAGTGTAAATGCCATAAGTCCTTCTCTGCCGCCATCTAGTGGTAATTTCATGTTTTTTTTGTTTTTTTTTAAAGTTTTGTTTGCCTATAAGTGTTAGTTTTCCTTAAATCTTTTAGTTTTACAAATCATCTCATTAAAATAGGATGAAATTGAGAGGTTTTAAGTGCTGGAAAAAGTGTGAATCACTCTAAAAAGTCCTTGAAAAGTGCTCGAATTTCACTTTCAAAAGTTTGCATGAACTCTGACATTAATAATGCAAAAGCATTTGAGTATTTCTGCCACAATACCACAGTTTCAGTAAGAATTACTGCATTAAAGGAACACTCCTTTTTTTGAAAATAGGCTCATATTCCAACTCTAGAGTTAAGCGCTGCACAGCTCAAATGAGTAGCGCGGTTTCGTTTCACTTTCATCTGATGTTTCTCATATGCAACAGAAATGGCAGCTCTTATCAGTTGTGCAATGTGGTGCTCATACCAGTGTGGCCTCTGACAAAATTTAGTCACACTGGCAGAAAAAAAGGTCAAAATGCAACCATTTAGTCAGTCTGGAGCCCTGAAATTAATTACTTTTTTACAGTAACATACTGACCCAACACTGTTAGTGACACATTCAACTAATTAACTGTTCGTTTACAGAAATGTTTGACAAAAAACAAGAACACACACACAGGATACTGAACAACTATTTATTTCTCTTGTTGAATAAAAAGCTCAGTTTGCCCCGTCTGAAGCCCTCTACGAGCACACCATGTACAACTGCTTTAATTCAGAAAAACAAAGAAACAAAATAATAAACCTGCCAATCAAATTCCTCCAGAGGACTGACCACAACAATCCCATCAACCCTGTACACACATCTGTCCAGCTTAAACTCTCACACAAGGTTCGATTCGACTTCATCTCGGTATCAGGATTCATTTCACATCTCAGCACCAATATCTGCGGCTCGCTCAGAGGTTTCCCATCATGCCCTGGTCTGAGTGATCAGACTGCATTTCACTAGCTGCCTGCGGGACATCTCTGCGATTCGTAGTGTACCCTCAATTACCCTTCACTATCCCTGTGTCTCAATCAGCTCCCTAGGTTGTGAATCAGTATATCAGTGATATGAACAGTGATGATGGCAATGAGAAAATGACAAACTAAACTCTTACAGTCTCAGCTACAACTACAGTGTTTGATGGTCAAAGTATGTTGTTTGTGGGCAGCTAATGAAGGCCATAGGCTGAATTATGCAGATTTTTACAAACCTGCACAGTAAAGTTTCACTTTAATTACTGGCAACTAATTTCAGGCTCTTCAGAATGTTTTTTTTAAACTTTATTTATCTTTGCTTTAATCTTTTACATTAACAAACAGCTTTATTACTCACTACATGACAGATAATATCTGAAAAAGCATAAAAATATAAAAATATGTATTTTTATAAAATAGTATTTTATTGATATAAAAAATAATTGGAAAAACAGGATTTTAAAATGTTTATTTAATTCAATTTTGAAATGTATCCAAATAAAACAATAATGCCTTTAAAAAAAGTATTTGCATTTGCTTTACTTTGTACTTTTGTCACACAGGAAGCAGAGCTCTGAAACTGTCCAACAATACTTTATACCAGTGTTGTGGCACTGGAACTGAAGAAGAGGAACAGATTTGAACTCAAGTCTGTCTCAAGTGTGAGTCCAAGGCTATTTTCAGGAGCACTTGGACATAAAAAATATAGTCTTGGACTCTGGCTTAAGTCCGAGTTCAGTCCTGAGTACACTTGCATGTTGTGAACTACATGACGTCAGGCAAAAAGAGCAATAAAGAGGACTGTAGAGAGATGCTTTTACTAGCTGATCCAACACAGAGGGGTGTTGGTCATTCAACAACTGAAACCCTTTAGCAGGCAGTACAAACTCAACTATTGACTCACTGTGGATCTGAAGACTAACTCTCCTCATGCATAGTTTTTAGATAGCAAGCTATACAAATTACAATTGACAAATGAAAATTAACAACTAATTTATGGTTTTCAGTTTTATGTTAATTTTTGTCACTGCAGTTTGAGATAAATTTTAATTTTAGAATTTTGAAGGCAAATGTTTTCAAATTGCAGAACTATCTTAGACTTTTAGTATTACAGGAAACAGACGTGTTTATTTCAGCAGAGACACCCTGAGCCCTGATACATGTTTTTAGAGTTATTTTTGAGTGAAGTGTCAAGATCTTATCTGCTCTGTCTCTCTCTCTGGTCATAGTGGACATGTTACACCAAGTCAAGCTCATTTTTTCAGCACTCTTATTTCTTTTGTAGGTCAGAGTGTGTGCAAAAGCCAAATAATCTGTACTTTAAGAGCATTGTAGATAATGTGCAGTCAAAATTATTCAACCCCCTCTGTAAATCAGGTTTACTGGCAAAATTTACAGACTTTCAGCTGTTTGGAATGAACAAATCAAACAAAAGTAATTGAAATAGCTCAACACAGCGAATGTTTTAAGTGTTTTTGCTCAAATTCAACTGAAAATACAACATTTAATGACTTCTGCAGTCTCAAAATCACCAGCTTAAACCAGCTAAGACCAGCCTAGGCAGGTTTATCTGTTATTTCCAGCAGGGAGGTAAATGCCGTGATCACTGTTAAACAGCAATATTGGTGCTCGAGCCTCTGCCCCTTTTCAAAATGAATCAAAAGTGTCCCTCTCAGACAAATAGCAATGATAATATTGTGGTTGTTTTTAACATGACAATTAACATGAAAAATAGTAATGAGTCACTCAAAAGTCTGATAATTCCTGTTTTTTATATTCGTCAGTCTGAGGCATTGTTATGGGTCTGAAGTGAGCTACACCACAGTCGCACAATTTCAATGTCACACCACTTCTGTTGCACCACTTGCAAGTGCAAAATTTTGAGCTTTGTTTTTCTGCAGTAAAAGTCAAGTTCGATTCATGCCAAGAAAGCCTATGCAGGTCTTCCAGCCTGACCAGCTGAAAAAGGTCAAAACTCCTTAGGCTGGTTTTAGTGGACGTGAGTCAAAAATATTTCACTTTATATAGTTACTTTAGCTATTTGAAATTGTGTCTCTTGTGTAAGCAGTGGTGATGTAGTAATGTGTGGCCATGCAGAATGAAGTTCAAAAACACTTTCTCATTTAATATTTTTATTACTATACTAACTGGCCTTATAGGATTATAACTACAAATTAAACACCTATTGTCTGTGTTGGATTTGTTAATTCCTTGTAATCTGTTGGCCAGCAGCACATAAGCTTGCCCCAGCTTTTGGCATTTCTCTGACCTGCTGAGACCCACACTTGTCATCTTGTGGACTGTGCTCTATATAGTAAAACAGCACTTTGAGTGACCTCAATTTCTGCTTTTGTTGTTTCCTGATCTCCTCCCCATTGCTTCCTGTCTCTCATCTGTTCTGTCAAATAAAGGCAAAAAATTACTCTCCCCCTCTCGCCATCAAAACAACAACAACAAACTCTCCACCTTCAGTTATCTAAAGCTACAACTGTAAGATTTTAAGAGATCTGTAACTGCGCTACATATTTCCTTTGTGACTAGTTTAGAACTGTAATGTGTTCATATTTCAAAGTATTCTATGAGCTTTTCAGATGGAAATGGTTGACGCATTATTTGTGCTCAGTTTGTGGCATATGATTGGTGAGTTACAAGTGTTTTTATATTATTATTAAAAAAAATTAGTCCATCACTATTTAAATCAGCATTTGCTGTTCATTACAGACAAAGATGGAGTTTGAGGTCTGTGAAGCTGCATATTGACAAATATTCATTTTAAAGATTATGAGATCAGTCTTAATTCTAAGAGTGTCAATTCTTAATTTCTAAGTGTGTCAAAATTGAATGACGTAATTTTACTCCTATTAGACTTAAGTGACTCGTAAAAATTTCCAAAGTGTTAAAGTCCCCATGTGGTGAAATGTTGTTTTTAATGTTGTCAATATGTCTTATATGGTGTTTTTAATATGCTTTAAGACAAACCATGTGCAAATTCATAAGTCAACATCATTTCTCTGAGTATTTTCTATTTAAAACTGCATCGGAATCTAACCATGTCATGTCAACAACTGGAAAAGTCAGTCAGCTATTCATTACCATGTTAATTATTGTGCCTTTTGCCCTAAATACCATACTTTTACATATTCTTCCGTTATTGAAAAACTGTTGCTTGAATTACCTTGAACAAAACTGAAAAGAGTGTGAACATGGTTTGTGTAACATTAGCAACACATTATTAGCTGTTTGATAATGTAGTCAAGCAAAAGGCTAATCATATTAATTACTGTTACCTGTCTGGTTTTGTAAAAAGTGATACCATTGTTCAGCGTTTACCTCAGTGAGATGAGTAAAAGTTGACAGAGGGGATCTCTGAGCTCGTGCCAGTGAGTGGAGGCGGGGCTAATTAACATATTCATAGATCCGTGTAATAATGAGGCAAGGGTAGAGTTACATTCTAGCTATTTTAAGGCATGAACAATTTATTTATTTTTTTTTTCCAATGGAAAAAAAAAATGTTTAAATGTGTCATTTTGGTGATCAAAGATGAGTTTTAAGGGATACAATTATTTAAAGGGGGACTTTAAGACTAGGTCTCAGCTCCTAAATTATTTCAGAGTGCTGGAGAGGTCTCCTAACCTAGTTAGTCACAAGATGGCAGCAGAGAGGAGACTGCACACTTTCCAACAAAAATACTGCAGAGTTGATGACAGGGAGTTGATAAAACGATAAGCTTGATCGTCAAAGTATTTTTTTTTTTTGTAACTGACCTAGTAAAAAAACATCTCCCACTCTACAAATAAATGCTTTCAAAAGTTTCAGTGTCTTCATTAATGATTTTATTATAAACATTAAAGATTGGTGTGGTGCTGCAGTGACTTCACCCTTGTAGGCCGATTCAGAGGTTAAGCGGACATTTGGGTTGACATCGTTGTAGTCCTTAGTTCACAAATCTTAAGTGTGACTTCAGTCAGCATTAAAGATGTAGTCTTACACTTTGCTGAAAGTTGCTTTTAGCTTCTACATAAAAGTCTCCTACTCTTAGAAAAGTCCTTTTTTTTTCTTTTTTTTTTACTAAGAATCTTGATTCACCTCCAGTCAAAATTAAACAAAGCTTTACAGTACATTAAATCATATAAAGCTCAAGAAACTAAATCTGTTCAACATTAAACTAAGTTCATCTGTGTCTGTTGGTGCTTTTGTTCTCCAGGTGTGTTTACGTTTGCTGAGACAAATGAAGTGAAAAGAGTTTCAGTGACGGCGGGAGATTCTGTAGTTCTACACAGTGATGTAAATGAAGCACAGACATATAAAAATATAGAGTGGAGGTTTAAACAATCCGTATAGCTAGAATCAGAGAGAGACTTGGAACGATTCTAAATATGAGGATGAGAGATTCAGAGACAGACTGAATCTAGATCAACAGACTGGATCTCTGACCATCAGAAACACCAGAACCACAGACTCTGGACTTTATCTACTAACTCTCACGATTGGGAATAAAGAGTCATTCGAGAGATTCAATGTTACTGTTAAAGGTGAGAAAGAAGTGTCATTCATCTCATTCTCTTCATTATATAATACTAAATCATCCTTATAACTTCCAGTTATATTTATGAATATACAGTACTCTGCAAAAGTCTTAAACATGTTAGTATTTTTACCAACAAAAAATTGTTTTAAGCCATTAAGGTTTTATATATTTTGCTGTAGTCAATAGGAAACATCAGTTTACATTTCCAAACTTTCCTTTTGCCATTAATTGTAATAAGTGAGATTTTTGATCTGATCTCACCATTGTTGTGTCTGTCTGTGATTACATGAAGAAACAGAAACTGAGACAGACTAAATCCAGAAGAACTGTAGCAACGTCTTGAAGAAACCTTCCTGTAAACCTGAAAACTATACACAAGTGTTCCTAAGACAAAAGCTGTTTTAAACACACAGGATGGTCACAGCAAATATTGATTTGATTTAGTTAATTGATAAATAAAATCTATTTATGACACTATTTTTGAAAGCATACTCAAGTGCCTAAAACTTTTCACAGTACTGTAGCTTTGCAGGTCAGTTTCTATCTTTTTAGACATTGCAACAGTTTTTCCTGGATTTAGTTTGTCGCAGTTGTTTCTGTTTCTTCATGTGACCCAAAAACATATGGATCACCGGTTGTTGTCAGACTCCTTATGCATTTAGAAATCTCACTGTATTATTATTAGAGTTAATGGCAAAAGCAATGTTTGAAATGTAAACTGTGACTTTTGTACAGTAGAGTATATATGGGTTTGTCTAATCAATACATTCCCTCTGCTCACCAGTGGCACCAACAACCACCTCACAAGCCCCAATCTCAGAAACACAGACTCCACAGCCTCCAGACCTCCAGTCTCCAGTCTCTGTATATTCAATAGTGTTGATCTCTGCTGCTGCTGCTGGATCTCTGCTGACTGTAGCTGCAGTTGGGATCTTCTGCATCTGCTGGAGACAAAGAAAAACAGAACAGGGAAAGTGTTTATCATCAACCTACTGATATCAACACAAAGCTGTCAGTGATGAATTGCTGTTTTAACATGTCTGTCATTATTATTGAAACAGTCCAGAATCATGATGAAGAAATAACTTTTGCTGATCCAACATTCTACACACGAAATGCGGTGAGATAATTCATGTTTGTACACTCTAAAAAACACAGGGTTAAAAAAACTCAGTTTGGGTAAAGGGCTGGGTAAATATAAGACAGAACCAATGTTGGATTCATTTTATGAATTGGTACATTGCTGATATGTTTTAATAAATTGCTAACATGATTTAACATGTTGATAGCATGCTTAGTTTAGCTCCAACTTACCTAAACACACCTGTTTGGAGATTACTAGACCTTGATTAGCTGTTCAGGAGTGTTCAATAGACCTTTATCACAGTGATCAAGAACAGAAAAACAGCAGCAAAGGTCAGGATTTTCATTAAAAAATACATTAAACTTTGGTTTGTTTTTCACCAAATCCTATTCCCTCAGAGCACATTTTGCATGGGATCATACATTTGAGGGACACTTTTCTTTAAATTCTCCTTTTCATTTTAGGGTGAACTATTCATTTAAAGAATGCATCTGAAACATCAAATTTCTCTGAACTTTTATGTTTCTGTTTCTTACAGAAATCTGAAATGACGGAGGTGGTTTACACATGTTTCATCACAGATCAATAATCAAAAAAAAAAGTATGCACAAGTTTCCTACGCCCCATGATGTCTTGCATCAAAAGTGTGAGTGTCTTCCGGTTCGAAGGAAACAAGCGGGACGTTACACTCATTCATTCAGTCATTCAAGATTTAACAACCCAAACTTGCTAACGATGTGAACACAATCTTAACAAACTTAAAAAGGGTGAAGTGACAGAAATAACCAGTGTTTCTGCTTTTTGGTTTCCTTTAGACTGATATTATCAACATTTGGCCAAAACTACATTTTTGGTCTGATTATTGAAAAATGAAAAAAATACCTTGATCTGGTTTTAATTATTAATTTTACAATTTTTGTCTGTTTTTCTCCATTTTTAATTCCTTGATTTTTTTCTTCTATATTTTCCTACAGATGCTAATGTTGGTCAAGGAACTGAAAGCATTAAGTGTTTGAAGTTAACATGTGCACTTTTGACTTGTGAAATAAGAGAATATAATTTGATGTAGCATAATTAGAGAAATGTGCTTTTGTTTATTATGAAGTTGATCTAACTCCTAAAACATGTAAAACAGTACGTGAAAAGAGTATTATGTCCGAAACCTCAGTATTCAAAAAAAGAGTAGGCAAGAAACACCCCAATAATAAAGTGTAAATGCCATAAGTGCTTCTCTGCCGCCATCTAGTGGTAATCTCGTGTCCTTTTTTTAAGTTTTGTTTGTCTAGAAGTGTTAGTTTCCCTCGGTCTTTAAACCTTTAGTTTTACAAATCATCACATTAAAATAGGATATTTAGAGGTTTTAAGTGCTGGAAAAAGTGTGAATCACTCTAAAAAGTCCTTGAAAAATGCTCAAATTCAATCTAAAATGTTTGCATGAACACTGAAATTAATAATGTAAAAGCATTCGAGTATTTCTGCCACAACACCACAGTTTCAGCAAGCATTACATCAAATCCATGGAGATTTGTAGACTGGAGAGCCTGAACTTGTTTATGGCACAGTGTTTTCATGTCAGAGCTATCTGATCTGATATCTGATTTATAACAGAATTCTGCGCTGAATTTGAATGCTTACTGACCCAACACTGTTAGTGGCACATTCAACTAATTAACTGTTCTTGTTTGCAGAAATGTTTGACAAAAAACAAGAACACACACACACACACACACACACACACACACACACACAGGATACTGAACAACTATTTATTTCTCGTTGAATAAAAAGCTCAGTTTGCCCCGTCTGAAGCCCTCTACGAGCACACCATGTACAACTGCTTTAATTCAGAAAAACAAAGAAACAAAATAATAAACCTGCCAATCAAATTCCTCCAGAGGACTGACCACAACAATCCCATCAACCCTGTAACACACATCTGTCCAGTTTAAACTCTCACACGAGGTTCGATTCGACTTCAACTCGGTATCAGGATTCGTTTCACATCTCAGCACCAATATCTGCGGCTCGCTCAGAGGTTTCCCATCATGCCCTGGTCTGAGTGATCAGACTGCATTTCACTAGCTGCCTGCGGGACATCTCTGCGATTCGTAGTGCTTTTTCAAGGGAGCGGTTTAGCTAAGTAGAGTTGAAAACTATGAAACGGACGAGAGTCATGAGAAAAATAATGCAGAACCGGCTGAGAGAGCACTTCTCCTCCAAATGGGTGCGTCTCGATTGACACACATCTGTTCACCTAAAATATCACTCCACAGTTCTGAGACAAGATTCATCTGGTATACGAGTGTTATGAAATGACAGCAAATTCAGCCTTTGCATCATGTGTGCCATACGTGACTTATAGAAGTATAGAAGCGTTGTTTGTCTTTAAAGTGTGTATGAAAGCAATTTTGAGACATCCAATCTGATTCTTAAAGGGTTACCGGACCTTTCTAGAAGATCTTGGCATTAAACGGTGATGGGGTTAGGTCAAATGCATGCCCTAGAATGATTTCATAAGCTCTCATTTCTGTTGCACCCTTGAAATGAATCTCAGGGGAACATGTGACTTTTAATAAAGATTTAGTTTTACAACAGTGAAGAGCTTGTGTTTTTCTCTGTTCTGTCTACTTTTATAATGCCTTTAAACGATAAAATACCTGTATCAGTTAAATGTGATTGACAGAATTCATATGATACACTAGCAGCTCAGATTGTGGTCTCAATTATTTACATCTGTGTGGTTTGATCTGATGGACAAACTGTAAAAGTAGGTTTACTCATTACTATTTCTGCCATGTTACTACTCGAAGCCACTAGGTGGCGCTCCAGGAGAGTAATTTGTTTTAGGGGAAACTTGAACTGCTTGTTATTACTACAGCATATTTAAAGGCAGATAAAATCATTGGATTTCTGTGCTTAGAAACTGTTTACCCCAAAAATGAAAATTATCCCATAATTTACTCACCCTCAAACCATCCTGTATATGACTTTCTTTTTGTCAGCTAAACACAGTCGACATTATTAAATAACTAACATGATCACAAAAAACACTAGGTTAAAATAAGTCAATTTGGGTTGTTTTTCATCACAGGGCTGGGTAAATATAGGACAGAACACATGTTGGGTTCATTTTACCCAGCATAATGTGTTGATTTTTACTTCTAGCTTATTATAGTAGTAATAGTATAATAGTATAATTTGCCACTTGCTTTACTTTGTACTTTTGTCACACAAGAAGCAGAGCTCTGAAATTGCCCAACAATACTTTATACCAGTGTTGTGGCACTTGAACTGAAGAAGAAGACCAGATTTGGACTCAAGTCTGTCTCAAGTGTGAATCCAAGGCTATTTTCAGGAGCACTTGGACATAAAAAAATATAGTCTTGGACTCTGGCTTAAGTCCGAGTTCAGTCCTGAGTACACTTGCATGTTGTGAACTACATGACGTCAGGCAAAAAGAACAATAAAGAGGGACTGTAGATAGATTATATTACCAATAATATCCAACAAAGAGGGTGTTGGTCATTCAACAACTGAAACCCTTTAGCAGGCAGAACAAACTCAACTATTGACACAGTGGTGGATGTGAAGACTAAAGCCGAGTTCAGACTGCACGATTTTCAAAGCAGTATTGTCACTCGCGTGAACGAGCACTGATTTGCCTGTGATTTCGGGCATTTGTCGGTGATTTCTCAAAACCTGTCGGCGAGCCAAAAATCGGGGCTAAAATCGTGCAGTCTGAACTCGGCTTAACTCTCCTCAATCATAGTTTTTAGATAACAAGCTGTCAGAGAAAGCAGAGGACCCAGAAGCGAATGGCCAGTTCAGATACAGTTTATTACAGCCACGGAGTCAAAACACAGGCAGTCTGCCGAGCACCAGCTTCTTGGGTGCTCACAGCTGGAGAACAGTTCAAAGAAACAAAAAAAGGAGATCCTGGGATTGGCGGAGAGCTCACTGCAACATATAGACTCAGTCCTGGACTTGGAGTGACTGTACCGCAGGTGGCAGGTGATCCAAATGATCTCAGGCTGCAGGGAGAATATCAAACCCGACTCATGACAGTACCCCTCCCCCGAGGAGTGCCCCCTGGTGCTCCCGAGGAAGAAGACCGGTGTGAGCGAAGGAAGTCCTCGATAAGCGAGCTGTCCAGGACGTCCTGGGCTGGAATCCAACTTCTCTCCTCGGGACCGTACCTCTCCCAGTCGACTAGATACTGATGTCCACACCCCCGGCGGCGCACATCCAGCAGTCTCCTAACCATGTAAACAGGAGAGCCTTCGACAAGAACAGATCAGGGGGTGGGTCGGGATGGGGCCCGAATAACCGGCTTAATACACGCTACGTGGAAAACAGGATGATGGGGTAATTTGAGTCTGACGGCTACAGGACTGAGAACCTTGACGATGGAAAAAAGGACCAATAAAGCGCGGTGCCAGTTTACGAGAAGTGCACTGCAGGGGTAAATCACAGGTGGAAAGCCACACTTTCTGGCCACAAACGTATTTAGGCGCTTTGACGCGACGTTGATTAGCGGCATAACATGTGCGCTCTCTGTTCTGGCACAGCGCGGTTCTCACCCCTCTCCAGGTGCTCCAGCAACGCTGCATAAATGCTTGAACCGAGGGAACGGACACCTCTGACTCCTAGGAAGAGAACAGAGGTGGCTGGTACCTGAGACAGCACTGAAACAGAGATAAACCAGTGGACGACGAGGGGAGCGAATTATGGGTGTACTCGACCCATGGCAGTTGCTCACTGCAGGATGAGGGGTTTGCAGAATGCTAAAGTGCGAAGCATGCGACCAAGAGAATTGGGTTAGTACATTCGGCCTGTCCATTAGTTTGAGGATAGAATAATCCTGACGACAAACTGGCAGACGTGCCAATCTGCTGGCAGAACTCTCTCCAGAATTGAGAGACAAAGGGAAGGGAAGGCAGCGGAGGGAAGTTTACTGAGGGGAACAAAGAGACGATTCTCCAAGAGATGCTGTAATACACGACAGACGTGTAAGTGTCGCCTCTTGGGACCTAAGCTCTTTGTGCCTGTCTTTTCTTTCGCTTTCAGCGGTGCGACGCGGGTACCTGATTGGTCTATTCATCTGTCAATCATTGAGACACTTGGTGACGACGGTGACGACAACGCATGGCTTCACCAATGAAGGCGCGCCATGCTGATAGTGATACGTGCTACCTTTTGTATTTTTGGTTTGTAGTAAAGAGTAGTTTATTTAGGGCATCTTTTACGCTTATGATTTTTAAAATAGTCAAAAATAGGGGGCAAAATATTTTTAACAAAAACAATGATCAGTGATGCACACTTACTTCGATATTATGACAGACTGCTGGATTCGGTGGTCAAATGATCTATTGTCCGGTTTGATTAAGTTCAGTGATAATAGCTTAAGCCGAGTTCAGACTGCACGATTTTCAAAGTAGTCGGGTCACTGTTCTTTTCACACTGCATGACTATCTTGGCCAGCATTCAGTCGCTGCTGTGTTCAAACTGCACGATGGATCGGCGACAGAAGGTTTCACACTGCGTGACTTTACAATAGGAAGAATCGCCGACAACTCTGTCAGGCACGCAAACTATGTTTCACAACCAAACACACACGAGATGTGACAAGGAAACAGCACGATATCACGCGTGCAAGACCGGTTGGTAGCCTGCAAGAAGCTTGCAATACAAATTGCCTGTGCGCTGATTTGCAGCAAAAACAAGAAAAAGAAAAAAGAATATGGAGGAGGAACAAGGATTGTGTGTTCTGCAATGACAGTTGGAGCTAAATACATAACTTTTCAATGTGCTGCTGTTGCGGATGGTAAAGCAAATGTTTGTGCTTTGTTTCTGTTTGATAGAATTGTAATGTTTATCTGAAACGAAGCCATGCTTGCTGATATTGTGGTCTATAACTCCTCCCCGAACTCCCTGCTGCTCTGTATCTTGCTCTCTCATTGGCTGTCGGTCATCGCCGATGTAGTTTTCAGTCAGAACACTTTTCATACTGCAGGATTTTGAATCGCCGACAGGTCCAGATATTTAGCATGCCAAATATCTCACAGGCGTTGGCGACTCGACGGCGATTCTCTCAGATCGCATCTTTGCTCATTCACACTGCCTGATTGTCACTTGCGTGAATGAGCACCGATTTGCCTGTGATTTCGGGCATTTGTCGGCAATTTCTCAAAACCTGTCAGCGAGCCAAAATCGGGGCTAAAATCGTGCAGTCTGAACTCGCCTTTACTGCACATCCACATGGAGGTGTTGATTTGAATTGTTTTAAAAAACAATTAGAATACTATTTACATAAACACTGGCTTCCAGCAACAGCCATACACACATGTTCATGAGAGAGTTGAGTGTATTCAGCACCCGTCATTCTCACCTGAGCTTATGCACACCTGCATCATAAGTTGGGTCAGAGGTCATGATGTAAGCTCAGGTGAGAATTGATGAATGCAGAAGTGCGCTCCAGTATATGACAAAATTGGTAAAAAATATTTAATCAGTATAAACAGCTATTTTGAATAAATAAGGACACATTATGGACCCTGATGGTGTTACAGCTTCTACCAGCAGCTAACCAACCAAACACTGATATGATGATGGAAACCATCTGTTGGACAGGCTGTAAACCCGTGACCCTTGAACTCTGAAACATCATATTACACTCTTCTGATGGGTGCTTTTCAAGCTCGCAGTATTTAAACAATGTGTAAGAAGCTATTCTTTTTGTGATGTGACAAACAACCATGATATGACATCACAGATAGGTCTCCTCATGACTGTGTGTAAAGGTTAGTTAATCTCTTGAAAATAATTATTTTATTTTTTATTTTATAAAATGTATTAATAATTTTATACTTGACCTTTTTATAGTTTCAGTAGTTGTTCTAGCAAAGGTTAGCAGAACTTGTTTTACAGAAAACTGCTTTGAAATCACACCTAGACCACGCGTCCGTCAATGTACCGTCTTGCAGAAGAACATATCCTGTTTTTGTCTGTCAACGTCTGGGACAAATTCAAATTTATACCATTACAACAACAGAGTTCTGCAGTTTTCACTGAATAATATCGGAGCATATAGCCTATCAATTTCACAAAATGTCACATTACACATCTCACACAACTCAAACCTTTTGTTCTCCAACAAATGATCAGCAAATGAAGTACATTATTTATTATATGCATTATTTTCAACATGCATCTTCATTTGCCTTTGAGCCATTTAACACTACAGTATTTGACATGTAAAAGGAAATCAGTCTGTGTGGTTAGCAGGACAGGAAGAGGCCCACAGAAACTCTCTACAATACGTTTGTCCATCTATCAGACCAAAATCACATTTCCTTAAAGGGTTAAAGAACTCGGGCCACGTCAGGTTTCATTCTGACTCGAAACTGAACTTGTAGAGGGTAAAAGCTATGAATTTAACAAGAAACCCGCTAAGATCTTCTGTTGGTCGATATGATGACTGTACTTAGATGTGTAGTTGTGAGAAAGACATCTGAAATATGATAATAAAGTTATTCAAATTAATATACACAAACAGAAGCATTCACTGACAATCAAGCACAATCACAGTTCATCCCCATTTTATTTTTAGCATCTTGGGAAAGCAGCAATAACATCCAGTCATGTCAAAAAAGCAAAGATGAAGCAACACGATTCTGAATTTAGCTGCAGTGTGTATGTGGATTTAATTGCTATACAAAACAAGACACACTTATCAAGAGGAATTTGATTAACGTTTCATGACGACACCGTACACCACCTCATCCTCCTGTTTAACACTCTGAAAGAAAACACAAACACCAAAATTATGAAGATGCAAAATTCTTAAGTATCAGATTGAGATATTTTTAAACAACAGTGCTTTACCACTAAAGAAAACCAAATAAATCAGCTTCATACCACAACAGTCATAAAAACAATTTTAAACACATTTAAAAACTGTACTTTTAATGCATGCACATTCAAGACAAACATTATTATTAGTAGTATTATTATTACCAGAGCCGGCCCGTTATATAGGCAGTATAGGCAAATGCTAAGGGCGCAGTCTCGCTAGGGGGCGCCAAAGAGGCCGGATGCGTGGACAGGGGCGGATCTACCGGGGTGGCACGAGCTTTGCCACCCCAAAATTATCAAATTATCTCAGAATAAAATATGTAAGCAGTGTTTCAAGTACTGCTTTTCAGGAGCGGCGCTTCAATATGATGACAAAAAAAAAAAAAAAAAAAAAAAAAATGCGTAACGCAAAGTAATGGCAAGATAACACATCTTTCAATAAACTGTGCATGATGGTTGCACGCAGCGCGCCCAGTGTGCTTTATTAATGACTCTTATGAACCGGTTCTTTGAGAGTCAAAAACACAGCGCAGCCAAGTTCACTTACGATTTTTTCCCATATTTGTACATGAATCGGAAAATTACTGCTTCCCGGCTAACTCAGAAGTCCTGTGAGAAATGTAGTCCCATCCGAATATGTCTGCGATTAATTTTCATAATTTTTTGGCGAGCTGATTCAGCGACCGCCCGCTCCACTTTCATCATGGATAAAGGTATTTTTGCCATCGACGAACCAATAACATGAAATCAAAACGGAGATCCCGATTACAGAAACTAATTGCAGAGTTGGGGTAAGAATATAAACATATTTTATCTTTTCTCGATTGCTAACACATTATAAGTGATTCAGTTGGCCCAGTTTCCCAAACCATTCGTTCAGTTATCAAAACAAAGACACATTTCTCAAAACGTTTAACAATGACAACATTAGGCTATGTATCAAAACTGATGACACACCATTCAAAATCTGAGAGAGAGCTGAATGAAATATTTACAGGGGTTTTAAACTTACATAGTACCAGTATGCTACTTTAGATGAGGGGCATTTCACATTGTACACCCTCAATGTTGTGATTGTCAACTTTCTTTGTAGCCATTTGTTATATGTATACTGTATTTTTACACTGAGAAATGACTGCCTAGGAAGATAGTCTTGTGTCAGAAGACCAATACACTGCTATAGTACTGTATACTGTAATGGAATTTAGCCAAATGTATAGAGGATGCTGAATGTACTTTTACTGCAATTGACAGTATACTGTATTGTGGTGCATACCAAGTTCATACTTATTTTTCTCATGCTTTTCATCTACCGCAAGATCAATTTATAACAGTAAAATGAAAAAGAGGAATTTTTGTTACCGTGTTGTATAAATTAATCTCACTAGTGTTCACTGGGCAGTGCAGTAGTCTGTGTTATTGTTATGTTTTGTGTGTCATCTGATGCCAAAGTTTAATTTTGTCAGACAAGAATAAGTTTTTGACTAGAACATTTTATTTTGACCTGGACATTTGAGGTTTGTGCAAGTTGGTGTATAGTTTTGATGTTGTGTTTAGTTGTGAGAAAATGTGGAATTGTTTCATGAACTGTGCATTAGCAATTATGAAAAACAATAAGACTGAAAAGTTTGAAGGACAAATTTATGTTGGCTTGTCATAAAGCCAACTTCAAGTCTTGTTTAAAAAATGTAAAAACTTTGGTCATTAGTCCAGAATATAGATGTTCTGGGTGATTGCTAAAGTGTTGCTAGTGGTTGCTAGGAGATTCTGGGTGGTTGCTAGGCTCTTGCTGCAATTGCTGGGTGTTGCTAGAGTATGTAGTTGATAGGCTGTTCTGGGTGAACACACACAGACATTCCCAACTCTGTTAATAACAGAAACTCAAAAATTGTTTTGTTGCTCTTTAACTTGCACTAAAATGTGATTTAAACCATTGAAGTAGCCTGTGTAATATTGATAAAACTGCTCATCTCCTTTAGTGATACAAGTTCAGACTCATTTAGAAGTTTTTCATATAGTGTATTTACTTGGTGCCATGATGGATATTAAAATTTTGTTATTTATTAATTTTAAACAGCATGCCACCTAAATATTTTTCTAGATTCGCCCCTTTGGATAAATTGCAATATAAGGGCGCCAAAAAAAAATCTTGCCTAGGGCGCCAAAGAGCCTAGGGCCGGCACTGATTATTACTGTACATTATACAGAAATTAAACATTCAAAATATTCACTTTCACATTATGACAGCAGTCCAATATCACTCTATTGAACATTAGGCTGTAATGCATTTTACTCTAAATTCTGTGTAGGTTTATCATTGTTTTGGTTAGTGGTTTCATGAATGTTTGACTAAGAGGCATTATTTCTTAAAAAAATAAAAATAAAATAAAAAAAACTGTTATATTCACACTCTTTTTTTTCTCTCAGACAGAACACATCTTCGGTTTCTGATTGACCTGCTTCTGTTTCAGCCTACAGAAACTATACCTTTTTTTAGACCTATAACTTTTTACTGGTAAAGAATCCTAATTTTGTAATAACACTATTTGTGCTGTTCATTTTTAAACCTATCTCTAAATTACATGCCATTTATTTTTCTTTTCAAATGGCTTCACACCACGTACACTCAAATTTATTTAATTTTTGGGACATAAAACAGTTATATCCAAATTGCTGTAAATCTTTGAATTTCCTCAAATAAGCAATATGTTGGTTAGTTGATTCACCAGAGGTGAGGGGGTACAGTGACTGAGGTGGACGGGCCGGGCCCCCTCATGACGCCGACGCTGCCGAGAGCTTCCTCTCCTCTGATTGGTCAGATGAAATTATGTGTATGTTGTGATTGATTGGTGATGTAATCATTACGTGTTGTTTGAGTTCTCTTCATGTTGTTATAGAGAAAAGAAAGTGATTGATTCTCTTTTGATAAAATGATATCAGAGGGGAGAACAAAGAATTGACAGCTGCTTGAGCTTTCTAGTGCGGTGCAGCGTTTTTATGTTATTCTTTATTGCAAATGCTTATATTTACTCAAAAGAAAATTGTTTTAAGAGCTGTAAACTGTTTTTGATGTTGATATTCATCCAAGTTTATAAATAATCTGTCTTTAGGGATGAAAATGAATAAAGAAATATTAATGGTAATGTGAAGAATGTTAAATGTATTTACTTCTGGTCTTACAAGAGTGTGACTTACGAGAATGCATCTATTTTCAGGAGCACTTGAACTTGATCTGGTCTTGACGATAGTCATAAAAAAATATAGTCTTGGACTCTGGCTTAAGTCCCAGTTCAGTCCTGAGTACTACAGCACTACTTTATACCTTGCACGTTGTGAACTACATAACGTCAGGCAAAAAGAACAATAAAGAGGGATTGTAGATAGATGCTTTTACTAGCTGATTCAACAAAGAGGGGTGTTTGTCATTCAACAACTGAACCCCTTTAGCAGGCAGAACAAACTCAACTAATTTATGGTTTTCAGTTTTAATTAATGTTTGTCACCTTAGTTTGAGATAAATTTTAATTTTAGAATTTTGAAGGCAAAAGTTGAAATGCTTTTCCCGGTTTATAAGTTTGCAGAACTATCTTTGGCTTTTAGTATTACAGGAAACAGACGTGTTTATTTCAGCAGAGACACACTGAGCCCTGATACATGTTTTTACAGTTATTTTTGAGTGAAGTGTCAAGATCTTATCCGCTCTGTCTCTCTCTGGTCATAGTGGACATGTTACACAAAGTTCATTTTTTCAGCACTCTTATTTCTTTTGTAGGTCAGAGTGTGTGCAAAAGTCAAATAATCTATACTTTAAGAGCATTGTAGATAATGTGCAGTCAAAATTATTCAACCGCCTCTGCAAATCAGGTTTATTGGTAAAATTTACAGACTTTCAGCTGTTTGGAATGAACAAATCAAACAAAAGCAATTGAAATAGCTCAACACAAGGAATGTTTTAAGTGGTTTCCTCAAATTCAACTGAAAATATAACATTTAATAATGACTTCTGTAGTCTGAAAATTATTTAACGCCTGAACGGAATCCCTCACAACAGCACAAATCAGGTGTTGTTTCAAATGCACCTGATGAAACTAATCAAGGCTTCATTAGCTGCACCAGGTGTGCTTGAGCTAGATCTAGACCTGCTAGGGGTTTTGTTGAGTGCCAGTTGGACTGCATGGAGAAATATGGCAAAAGAAGTCAAAAGAATGGTCCAAAATGGTAAAGGAGAGTCATCACCTTTGTCAAACAAGAACAAGACATAAACGATAGTGAAGGCACTGAATGTTCCTAGAGACACCACTTGAAGCATATAGTTTGCAAGATCAAACATAAAGGAATAGTGGATACACTACTGGACAGGGGCTGCCACCAGACTTCTGAGAAAGCAGATTCAGAAAAACCCTTGAGTGATTGTAAAGACCTGTAGCAGAATCGTTGAAATGGGCACTGAGTTTTCAGTTTGCACAGTAAGGCGCATCCTAAATGCAGACGGTTTCCATGCCAGAACTCTAAAACTACTGACCCAAAAGCAAAGAAAAGTCAGCTCCAATTTGCTCAAATAAATCCTATAAATAAGTCACAGATTTTTTGCAAATCTGTTCTGTAGAGTGATAAAACAACACTTTTTGACCCTGGCACTGGAAACCTGTGTGTTGAAGGCAAGATGAATTCACTGAAGTATCAGGAAAACATAAAGCCATCTGTGAGGAAACTGAATCTTGGACGTCACTGGACCACGACAATGATCCCAAGTACACTTCAAATTCCACCAAGGCTTAGTTGCAGAAGAAATCCTGGAAGATTCTACAGAGGCCATCACAGGCCATCAGAGTCACCTGACTTCTCTGGTGTGATGCGAAGAAGGTGGTTGCAGCAGTAAAACCAAGAATATTACTGAACTGGAGATCGTTGCTCATGAGGAATGGGATAAGATTCATTACAGCAAAAGGGTTCTCTCTCTCTCTTTTTTTTTTTTTTTTAATTGGAATATACAGTGAAAAACAACAATATTAATGAAACTCTACATTCCTTTTCATTTCTTTTTTCTATAACAACTACTATGGTGGGACACAAAAATGAACAGTCACAGCCCTCAGTGAGCCCTAAACCCCCACCCACCCCAAGGGGAGAGTAAAACTTAAGTACATTTAAAAAAAAAAAAAAAAAAAGAAGAAAGGAGAGGGCAATTATACACATTTGAATGAAACAAAAAAAATAAATAATTCCATAGAATAACTAAATATATATATTACAAATCATCAAAGATAGTGGTGTATTTTTGACAAAATTAAGTAGAGCCCAGTTTTTTATAAATTTTTCAGTGGAACCTCTTAATGCAAACTTAATATATAGAAAAGACAACAAATCTTCTAACCATGAAAAACGAGGAGGATTTAGAAGACTTCAGTGAAGTAGAATTCGCCATGCGAGCTATCAGTGAGGCAAAGGCAAGAATGTTAGCATAGCAAAAGTGTTCTCTACTAAGTACAAAAAATGCTTTTCATTCTTTCAAGGGGTTGAATAATTTTGACACTTCAGAAGTCATTAAAAGTTGCATTTTCAGTTGAATTCAGGGAATCACTTGAAACCTTCATTGTGTTGAGCTATTTTAATTACTTCTTTTGTTTGATTAGTTCATTGAAAATCGCTGTCATTTTTGCCAATAAACCTGATTTGCAGAGGGGATTGAGCAGCTTTAAAAGCGTTAAAAAAGACATAGTATCATTATTTGGCTATAGTTCAATATATATAATATATATTATATTTTTTTTTAAGCAGCTCACTGAAGTTTGGAATAGAGCCATTGTAATTTCTTTTAATTTCCTGGTCCACCTTTTTATTTACTTTAAGAGGCAACATACAAATTCGGTAAAACATGTATTATATAATACTAATAGCTTATTGGGGGGGAGGGGGGGTATTTTTCAGGTTATGGGTTTTTTTTGTGTTACCCAGTTGTGTTACTGATGTAATCCAACAGTTATTTATCACAAGTTTTTTTCACCTTCTTCGGGAGAGAACAGATCTCAGCATCATCAAATTACAGGTTTTTTTTTTTTTTTTTAATCTATAAATTCGTTACTGCGCTGTATATAATTTATTTTATGCAAAGAAACATACAGGAACGCAATGACAGTGTTGCATGATAAAATGCTTAATGCCTTGCATAAAAATGATTTTATTCATTAAGATACTACATCTAAATAGTTTGGATGTTAAATGTGTCCTTAGAGCTGTTCATGTTTGTTTATGGGCAGGTTATGGAGTCAGTCACAGCATATTTCAGCTATGAGTGAACACTGGAAGTTCCCCACTGAACATGATTCCAGCTCCAGCAGGTGAAGCAGCAGCATTGTAGAAACAAGATAATAGAGACTGGTCAACTATAGTTACTTATAAATGTTTAATTTTTACTTCTAATGTTTTTTAAATGAGTTTAAATGTAGTCAATATACATATATAGTCTACATATTAACCCCCTGGTGTCAGCAGTATATAAACAATATAAAACATGATATGATCCAAAGTTGAAAATAGAGGAAGTTATCAAACCATGATTGTGGACTATTTTACATAAGGTAATCTGTGAACATTAATTCATGTATGTAGTAAAAAAAATAAGCTATCATCTTAGTAAAAATGAACCCCATTATGTTGGGTTAAATCAACCCAATTTGCTGGGTAAATTAACCCAACATGTGTTCTGTCCTGTATTTACCCAGCCCTTGGGCTAAAAACAACCCTGTTTTTTACAGCGTATGTTCAGATTGCTTGTAAATCTTAACATGAATTATCTTACCGCATTTCGTGCATTTTGTGTGTAGAATGTTGGATGAGCATAAGTTGTTTCTTCATCATGGTTCTGGACTGTTTCTGTAATAATGACAGACATGTTAAAACAAAACTCTCAATCATCACTGACAGCTTTGTGTTGATAACAGTAGATGATAAACACTTGCCCTGTTGTTCTGTTTCTCTTTGTCTCCAGCAGATGCAGAAGATCCAAACTGCGGCTACAGTCAGCAGAGATCCAGCAGCAGCAGCAGAGATCAACACTATTAGATATACAGAGACTGAGTCTGGAGGCTGTGGGGCTTGTGAGGTGGTTGTTGGTGCCACTGGTGAGCAGAGGAAATGTATTGATTAGACAAACCCATATAAACATTACTGTACAAAAGTCTCAGTTTACATTTTCAAACATTGTTTTTGCCATTAACTGTAATAATCCAGTGAGATTTTTGAATGCACAAGGAGTCTGATGACAGCCGGTGATCCATACAGAGATCTGATCTCACCACCATTGAATCTGTTTTTGGGTCACATGAAGAAACAGAAACAACTGAGACAAATTCAGAAAAAATTATAGCAATGTCTCTGAGATAGTTGAAGAAACTGACTTACAAGCCACAGTACTGTGAAAAGTTTTAGGCACTTCATCCCCTTGGAATTATAAGGTTTCAATATCAATATCTCAAAACTGCTCAGAATGCAGACAGAACGGTAACATTTTACAATAAGGTTTATTAGTTAACTACATTAGTTAACATGAACTAATAATTAACTGCACTTATACAGCATTTATTAATCTTTGTTAATGTTAATTTAAACATTTACTAATACATTATTAAAATCTTGTTAACATTAGTTAATGCACTGTGAACTAACACGAACAAACAATTAACTGAATTTTCATTAAACAACATTAACGAAGTTTAGTAAATACAGTAAGAAATGTATTGCTCATCTAACTAATGTTTAACTAATGAACCTTACTGTAAAGTGTTACCGATAGAATCTTATAGTTCCAAGGGGTTGACTTGTGTAGAAAATGCTGTAAATGGAAATAAATTTTTGCTGTGACCATCCTGTGTTTTTCAGGTTTGCAGGCAGGTTTCTTCAAAACGAGTAGAGTTCAAATTATTTAGTTATTTATTTAGTTCTTCTGGATTTAGTCTGTCTCAGTTGTTTCTGCTTCTTCATGTAATCAGAAGGACTCAATGGTGAGATCAAATCAATAATCTCACTTATTACAATTAATGGAAAAAGGAAAGTTTGGAAATGTAAAACTGATGTTTCCAACTGACACACTACAGCAAAATATATAAAATCTTAATGGCTTAAAACTATTTTTTGTTGGTAAAAATACTAATGTGCCTCAGACTTTTGCATGTACTGTATATTCATGAATATAATGAATATAAGTTTGAAGGATGATTGAAGGATGATTTAGTATTATATTATGAAAAGAATGAGATGAATGACACTTTAATTTTCTTCTCACCTTTAACAGTAACATTGAATCTCTTGATTGAATCTTTATCCTCAGTCGTGAGAGTTAGTTGATAAAGTCCAGAGTCTGTGGTTCTGGTGTTTCTGATGGTCAGAGATCCAGTCTGTTGATCTAGATTCAGTCTGTCTCTGAATCTCTCATCCTCATATGAGGATTGTTCCCGATCGCTCTCTCTTGATTCTAGCTATACGACTCTTTTCAAACCTCCACTCTATATTTTATATATCTGTGTTTCAGTAACATCACTGTGTAGAACTACAGAATCTCCCGCCGTCACTGAAACTCTTTTCACTTCATTTGTCTCAGCAAACGTAAACACACCTGGAGAACAAAAAAGACACAGATGAACTTAATTTAATGTTGTTTAAGTAACAAATTTAGTTTCTTGAGCTTTCAAAGATATGATTTAAATTGAATCGAGTATTTGAATTAATTAATTGATTGTATTGCATTTGATTTTAATAGAATTTACATGTTGTACAGAACAGCAGCACACCATGAATGCAAATTATATATATAAAAAAAAGCATTCAGTTGATATTAAAGACATAGATGTTTATTTGTACCTCACTGAAATTACAGCACTGAAACAGAATTATAAAATGTTACTGACTGAAACAAAACCCATGCTCGGTATCTGATCTCATAAATCTTTAAAATGAACATTTGTCTATAATGCAGCTTCACAGACCTCAAACTCCATCTTTGTCTGGAATGAACAGCAAAAGCTGGATAGAGTAGACTAAATTTGTCGATAATAATAGAAAAACACTTGTAACTTACCAATCATATGCCACAAACTGAGCACAAATAATGCGTCGACCATTTCCATCTGAAAAGCTCACAGAATACTTTGAAATATGAACACTCTACAGTTCTAAACTAGTCACAAAGGAAATGAAGCACAGTTACAAATCTCTTACAATCTTACAGTTGTAGCTTTACTAGATAACTGAAGGCAGAGAGTTTGTTGTTGTTTTATGGCAAGAGGGGAAGGGTCATTTTTTGCCTTCATTTGACAGGACAGATGAGAGACAGGAAGCAACGGGAGGGGATCAGGAAACACCAAAAGCAGAAATTTAAGTCATTCAAAACGCTGTTTTAGAGCACAGTTCATGAAGATGACAAATGTGGGTCTCCTCTTACGCAAAAATATATTTCTCTATATATGAATAATCAATATATTAAATAATTTAATGTTATATTTTAAAATATACGGAATCATATATTGAGAATATTTTATAATATATTGAATGATACATAAAGAATTGTCCCTTTTCATATATTGAAAAATATGTGAAAATATATTTACTAATATATCATATTGTAGGCCTATGTAATTTTATATTCAGTAATACACTTTATAATATATAGACGTACATGTGAGCAGATGGTACTACGTGTGTAATATTGTAGACATATTTACTCATACAGTATAAACACACATAAATATATAATGTAATACATTTCTCATGTTTTAAAATTATAAGTGCTTCATATTTTCAAGCAAGTTAACAATATCGCAAGCACACCTGCACATAGTAAAGTATTTATCACAGAGACTGTTAAAAAAGGCAATACACAGGTTATATTCCCTTGCAATACACTAAAGTCGACTCAAACACAGCATCCATCCAGTGAGCCAATCAGCGCTCCAGGCAGGGCGTGCAGGTCATCGGTCCCGCCCACTGACCGATCGGGAAAGCGGATGGATGTTAGCTGTACTCTAGCAATTTATATCTTTGCTAAAGTTGTGTGCCTGCCTATAGTATAGTAACAGTCTGTTCCATTGTTTTCTACATTGTTTGTGAACGTTTAACTGCTCCGAGCGCTTATAAGTTAATGTAGTGACATAGGCGATCTATAGTGTGTAAAGATGTTCGTGTGTATATTTACATACTAGTTTCCTCACATATATCACTATGTTTGGTGTATTTAATATATATATATATATATATATATAATATATATATATATATAGCCTATATATATATTGTTTTGCGATGCGTCTCTAAGCACCTTTACCTTATTTTTTATTATTCTCAGGTTAGGTAAGAAAGTCAAATCTGACCTAAATTATAAGCATTTTAAAAATACTTACAATCAGACAGAAGACTTCTCCATGGTCTGTTCAGGCTCAACAACTTAAATTAATGGCACATGAGGCCGGGTTTAGTTATAAAGTTATGTTAATTTATTTATTACATTAATACTACTAACATTATATATATATTCTACTAACATTCTATACAAGTAATTAAATAAAGTATAAGTATTGAAAAGTTCTTCAGTCAAAGCAATATCAGCGATGGAGGCATCATCAGCTGGTGTGTCGGAGGTACAGCCTCAGGTGCGAAGCAGCCCCTCCTGTTCTCTTCATGGTCCAGCCTTTTATAGACTATCTGACCTCTTGATGTCATCTTCTTGGGAATTCCCCTCATATGTCTATATATAGAGGCCTTGTTTCTTGTTTGTTCTGGACTCTTCTCTTCTGCTGCGTCCTGAGCTTCTGATCAAGACATCCTTCAACGGTAAAACTCCCTTTCTTTCTAATACAGATTAGATCCTTTCTAATCTACTAACATGTTACTAACAAATGCATTACCAGTTGTTTTTTTTATTCTTTAATAAGTTATTAATACATGATTTAATAAAGGTGTTACAATACCAGTTGTGTGTCATTTTTTAATATGCAATTAATATATGCTTTAATAAAGGCATTACAATACCACTTGTCTGTCATTCTTTAATACAAACATCTGTTGTTGGGGTTCTTTTCCTTTTTCCACACATTACTTTTCAATTTATCAACAGTTTGTTTTTATACAAAAGTTATCACTTCAATTGTTTCACTGTTTACCCATAAACAAGTTATCTATATATCTCTCATAACGCTGTACTTCATAACAGCTAACTTCTTTTCACTTGTTTACACACAAACATGTAATTGAACATGTTTCTTCCTCCAAGGTATCTCTTTATGATAGCTGTATCTCATAAACAGCTTACTTCTGTTTATCTTCAAATCAAAGTTGTGTTGTCATTATTATTACTTATAAATCACTTATTTCAATAAACGTTTTTTCCTCTTAAATCTCAGTTGTGTTGTCATTATTATTCTTTATAAGCAGAAGCGGTACAAGTAGCCTAGAAAAGTTGCATTTCCTAATGAAGCAGGGTGTGGCTCATATCAACAATATAATATATAATATATATATATATATATATATATATATATATATATACTGTATATATCTCTAAATTCTGAGAGTTAGAGCACTCTTTTGGCGTATACGCACTAATGTTCTAGACAGAGCATCTCCATCTCTGTCTTCGGCGCTGAGAGTTGTCGAATTTTGACTTCTCCGATTATTGGGTATGCATTGAGGTCACTTTCCCACCGGAACGCGCTCCCTCAGCTGGACTGAGTGGTAAAAAAAACCTGCTGCATGACTGGATGTAATAGGGGAAACTGTGAAAACTCGAGTAAAACAAACAATTACACTAAAGGTTGGGGTCGAAAGTGTTTTTTACAACTTGTCAAAAAAACCCTAATCCATGGATATTGACATGCAGCCAGAAGCCGTGTTACCTGCATTTATGTGCCTGATTTCGATGCAGGGGAACTACAAAAGCAAATCTGCTTGTGAATATTTTATATAACTGTAATATAAGAGGGTTCAAACCCGAGTGATCACTTAAATCAATGTTTTATATATATATATATATATATTTATTTATAAATATATAAAAACATTGATAACACAATATACAAGCCCGATTCCAAAAAAATCGGGACACTGTACAAATTGTGAATAAAAACAGAATGCAATGATGTGGAAGTTTCAAATTTCAATATTTTATTCAGAATACAACATAGATGACATATCAAATGTTTAAACTGAGAAAATGTATCATTTTAAGGGTGTGATTTTAAATTTCATGGCATCAACACATCTCAAAAGTTGGGACAAGGCCATGTTACCACTGTGTGGCATCCCCTTTTTTTATAACTCTTTATATGTTGTCCCATCTTGTCTAACAGGCTTCTAGTCTCAACTGTCTTAAGTCTTCTTTGCCGCATCTTCCTCTTTATGATGCGCCAAATGTTTTTTATGGGTGAAAGATCTGGACTGCAGGCTGGCCATTTCAGTACCCGGATCCTTCTTCTACGCAGCCATGATGTTGTAATTGATGCAGTATGTGGTTTGGCATTGTCATGTTGGAAAATGCAAGGTCTTCCCTGAAAGAGACGACATCTGGATGGGAGCATATGTTGTTCTAGAACTTGGATATACCTTTCAGCATTGATGGTGCCTTTCCAGATGTGTAAGCTGCCCATGCCACACGCACTCATGCAACCCCATACCATCAGAGATGCAGGCTTCTGAACTGAGCGCTGATAACAACTTGGGTTGTCCTTGTCCTCTTTAGTCCGGATGACATGGCGTCCCAGTTTTCCAAAAAGAACTTCAAATTTTCATTCTTTGAAGACCACAAAACAGAAAGTCTGACCACAGAACAGTTTTCCACTTTGCCACAGTCCATTTTAAATGAGCCTTGGCCCAGAGAAAACGCCTGCGGTTCTGGATCATGTTTAGATATGGCTTCTTTTTTGACCTATAGAGTTTTAGCCGGCAACGGCGAATGGCACGGTGGATTGTGTTCACCGACAATGTTTTCTGGAAGTATTCCTGAGCCCATGTTGTGATTTCCATTACAGTAGCATTCCTGTATGCGATGCAGTGCCGTCTAAGGGCCCGAAGATCACGGGCATCCAGTATGGTTTTCCGGCCTTGACCCTTACACAGAGATTGTTCCAGATTCTCTGAATCTTTGGATGATATTATGCACTGTAGATGATGATAACTTCAAACTCTTTGCAATTTTCCTCTGAGAAACTTCTTTCTGATATTGTTCCACTAATTTTGGCCGCAGCATTGGGGGAATTGGTGATCCTCTGCCCATCTTGACTTCTGAGAGACACTGCCACTCTGAGAGGCTCTTTTTATACCCAATCATGTTGCCAATTGACCTAATAAGTTGCAAATTGGTCCTCCAGCTGTTCCTTATATGTACATTTAACTTTTCCGGCCTCTTATTGCTACCTGTCCCAACTTTTTTGGAATGTGTAGCTCTCATGAAATCCAAAATGAGCCAATATTTGGCATGACATTTCAAAATGTCTCACTTTCAACATTTGATATGTTATCTATATTCTATTGTGAATAAAATATAAGTTTATGAGATTTGTAAATTATTGCATTCCTTTTTTATTCACAATTTGTACAGTGTCCCAACTTTTTTGGAATTATATTTTGCAGTATATTTCCATATATTTTTTGTTCTGTAAGGGTCAGCAGGTCAGAGAAATGCCAACAGGTAGGGCAGGCTACTGGCCAACAGATTACAAGAAATTAACAAATCCAGCACAGACAATAGGTGTTTAACATGTAGTTATGATCCTATAAGGCCAGTTCCTTTCTTTCAGAGTAAAAATGGCAATAATGGTAATAAAAAAATTAATTTTGAAAGTGTTTTTGGAACTTTATTCTGCATGGCCACATGTTACTACATCACCACTGCATACACAAGAGACACAATTTTAAAAAGTTAAAGTCTCATGTCCACTAAAACCAGCATAAGGAGATTTGACCTCTTTTATAGCTGGTCAGGCTGGGAGACCTGCATAAGCTGAAACACTTTTTTTTCTGGGCATGAATTGAACTTGACTTTTACTGCAGAAAAACAAAGCTCAAAATTTTGTACTTCCAGTTCCATTGTCTAGGTCCAAGTCAATAGGTTTTTGAATGGATTGTTGGTTAAATGGCTTAAAAAGGTAGGTGATGTCACGTTTTATTCTACAACATTAAATCATCAGTATTGACCTGCCCGTGATTTTTTTTTTTAAGCTGTTACATGTCTTGAAAATGATGGTTGCTAACAAGTGTCTAAATGGGACAACAGAGGCTATCGGTGACATTAAACATCATCACACCGAACACAGTGTTACACACCCTGTTAAACAGTTCACACTTCAACTATGCCCTTGAGACAACCAATCCCCAATACACCCTGCCCCCAAACAAAGCCCCGCCCCTTTTGGTGAGAACTGGCACTGTATTTTTTCCACTTCAAGCACTGACCGAACAGGTAAGATCAGTCCACCTTTACAGCCTAGGTATGGTTATTATTGAGCTATTGTAATTCAAAAATGCCAGGGAAAATGTTTTTGGATAAATGCTGAAAAAGTTGTCAGAAGTGGTGGAGACATGGAAATTCTGTGACTGTGGTGTAGTTCGCTAAAAGCCTACCTTTAGCTTTTTGCTTCTGGCATTTTGGCTTCAAAATTCATAAAAATTGTGTGCAGGTGTGAAAATTATCTTGATGGACAAGAGGAAAGTATCATAAACTTCACAGAGCATATTTTTTTTGTGATAATTCAAAAGCCTATGGGAAAATCCTATTGGGTTTTTGTCGTGGGCTACAAATTTCCGTCATATTTATACCACTCTACAGATTAGGAGACACTGAATTGCCTGACACATGGAGAAAGGATTTTGTTCGTGATACTGAACATTTCATTGTAAGTAAGTCCACTGAAGGCGAGTGTAGTGAACCCAAGTGCAGTTACTTCATTAGAAAAATCTTGAAACTAGTACTAAATACAAAATAAACAAGAATGAAGAATGAACTTGACATGAAATAACAATAACTAGTGATGTGACATTTGAACTGAGGCATCGAAGCTTGTGTCTAAGAATAAATGGACATACCATATGAAACATGGATTTGAGACTTATGTTGTTAACGTAGAAATCACATGACCAATGACAAGCCAGGCCTTGGTTTGTGTGGAATACGTCATTGTTTTGGTTTGAGTGTCGCTTCTGGATAAAGGGGGTTTGAAACTTGCGCCACCTTGTAGGTGCTGTGGCGTTTCAGAGCGATGTCAGGAAGCAGCAGTAGAAGGGGCTGTCGCACCATATAGTTCTAGGAATTAAGTTATAGGAACTAGCCACTGGGGTAGTTCCCGGAGAACCAGTTCTTCCTTCAGGCCATTTTCCTGGTTGCATTCGCACCGGGAGTAGGAACTCTGAAGTGGTCGATAACAGTGTTTTAAGAACTACAAATATCAGCAATCGGGGGATGGAGGACACTGTGATTGGAGCTGTGTTTGTTGTGTGTTGTGGGTTTCCTAATAATGAAGACAGAATGTAAACACATTTTTTATGTGATTGAAAGAGCAAAAAGTGGGACTAAAGAGACAAAATCTCCATGACAACTTGCAGTGTTACTTCATCAAAGCTGAGAAAAGAACAGAACCCCGTAGACAAGCTCTACTGAAAAATAAATAACATAAAAAAAGCATAAGCTGGTTTTAGTGGTTGTCCCATCCTGGTTTTAGAGGGGTTTTTGACCACTTTTTTTTAGCTGACCAGGCTGGTCTTAGCTGGTCAAGCTGGAAGACCAGTTAAAACCAGCTGAAAACCAGACTGGGATACCAGCTTAAACCAGCTACTTCCATCTTAAACCAGCTAAGACCAGCCACCAGCCTAAGCTGGTTTTAGCTGTTATTTCCAGCAGGGAGGTAAATGCCAACTCTTGCTGAAGGTTAAAGTGTTAGTTCACCCAAAAATGAAAATTCTGTCATTTATTACTCACCCTCATGTCGTTCCACACCCGTAAGACCTTCGTTCATCTTGGGAACACAAATTAAGATATTTTAGTTAAAATCCGATGGCTTCGTGAGGCCTGCATATGGAGCAATGACATTTCCTCTCTCAAGATCCATTAATGTACTAAAAACATATTTAAATCAGTTCGTACAGTGGTTCAATATTAATATTATAAAGCCACGAGAATATTTTTGGTGCGGCAAAAAACAAAATAACGACTTATAAAGTGATGACTGATTTCAAAACACTGTTTCAGGAAGCATCGAAGCGTTATGAATCAGTGTGTCGAATCATGATTCAGACTGCGAGTCAAACTGCCAGTGGTTGAAATCACGTGACTTTGGCGCTCCGAACACCAGATTCGATACACAGATTCACTGTGCTCCGATGCTTCCTGAAGTATTATTGAAGTATTTGGAATTGGTCATCACTTTATAAGTCGTTTTTTTTTTTTTTTTGCCCCACCAAAAATATTCTTGTGGCTTTATAATATTAATATTGAACCACTGTACTCGCATGAACTGATTTAGATGTGTTTTTAGTACCTTTATGGATCTTGAGAGAGGAAATGTCATTGGCTTCACGGAGCCATCGGATTTCATCAAAAAATATCTTAATTTGTGTTCCGAAGATTAACGAAGGTCTTACGGGTGTGAAACGACATGAGGGTGAGTAATAAATGACAGAATTTTCATTTTTGGGTGAACTAACCCTTTAAGAGATTGAAGAAAATGAAGTATTTAAACTCATTTACACTAAAGAAAATAATTGTCCATGAAAAAGCACAAATAAAATAAATTATCTTGCTCTATCAGTGCAAGTGAAACTTGTAAAGTTAGTTTATATAGTTGATAATATATAGTGATAGAAACTCAAACATGTAAGGTCACAAAGTCATATTTAAAGATTTTATTTACAGCTTATTTATATTACATATGATCTGTACATTCACTGAAACTAAATGCTTAATAATAACTGTTAAACTAAAATTGCTTGTGTGTAATGGATTAATAATATATATCATATAATAATTATATAAATCATAAATAAATCATAAAAAATAATTCTAAGTAATTATCATTGAATCCAGACAATTTCATTGTTATTTTTTTTTTACTATAGTGAACTGGTTTGAAATCTCTTGCCCAGAACAAAACCTGCCCCGGAACAGGTTACCCGCAGAGCGTAACTTACTATGGTGATGAATACCGCTAAAAGCCAAGTCATTTTCACGGTACCTAAAAACCCAGGATTGGCGCAAACTAATCTGAAATTTACCTGGCTAGCCAGCTAATCCAGCTTCATGGTACAGGCTCCAGGTCTATATTTACAGCTGTCTTATAGCTAACAAAAGATGCTGAGGCCTATGTAAGGCTTGATTTTCCTACTAAGACAAAAGCTGAAAACAATTAAACAATAAAACACTAATCAATGGGTGGTCCTTACACCTAGATAGCAGATGCAGCAGGCCTGTTTGATTTGTTCTATTTTCATTAACATTATATTTTGCATTAATTTCATATTTCATATTTTCAACAATATCTGATTCATCAGTGTCTGATGTTGATGTCTGTTCTCCCCTCTCTCGTTCTGGATATGATGTCATAACCCAGAACAACAATGGCAGTCACAGCAGCCACACCCATCAGAGCAGTGACGGCCAATCGGATCACAGGTTCAATAGTATCGCGATCACAGCCAGAGTCTGAGGAAAGACAATAAATTCAGTAGATGAAACACTACTGAAAAACTCTAACATCACACCATAGTCAGAAATATACCTGAACTCAGTCTGGAGAGCTGAGTGACGTTGAGATGTTTGGTGCGGTTTCTGATGGGATTGTTGATCACACAGCTGTAGATGTTTTTATCCTGATGTTCCACCTCCAGAGGCAGAGAGAGACTGATGCTGAGATCAGTCACACTGATGGGACAATAAACTGTTTCCTTTGTACCAGGAGAGAGTCACATGACTCACATTCACAGCTGAACACAACAATGAACAAACTGATGAAGGATTTGGTGTACAGAAACTGATGATGACAGGAACAGACAGAGGAGCTGAAAAACATGAGCGAATAAGAAAGTATAACAGTAAGAGGTAAGCGGTGTGCTTTGTCAGTTTGTTGTCTATTATGATGTCAGTCAGTGAGTGAGTGTATCATCACTGCTGCTGATTCAGTCATCATGTTCACTCCTAACACTTATAATTGATTCAAATTGAACAATTACACTGTCTGAGATACCAATAAAAAGCTGAATAAAAATGTAAAAGGACAAATATAAAGTTATAAAAGACGATTACTAGGAACTAACATGAATTTGAAAAGACAGGAAAACACACTCTATAAAATATGTAAAAGTCTACTCACCATAAACAGTGACGCTGTACCTCTCGACTGGCTCCCTATTTCTGACATTTATGATTTGTTCATAAACTCCACTGTGTTCATGCAGGATGTTTGTGATGGTGAGAGATCCAGTGTGATTATCCAGCTGGAGTCTGTCTATGAATCTCCAGTCATTATCATAATATGTTGTTAAGAAGATACCGTTTACTTCCTTGATTCTAGCGAGACGAATGTTTCCAGTCTTCCATTCTATCGTGTCATATCCCTGTATGTCAGCAGACCTAAAATCAGATTGTAACGTGACAGAATCTCCCTCAGTCACTGGCACTGATTTCACTACATTTGTCTCAGCAACAAACACACCTGGAGGACAAGATTAAATAAAGTAAATATTAAAAATGTGGCACCTTTCAATGACATTCAATTTGTTAACACTGTAATTGGTATCAATCTCAGACAAAATAATTTGCCAGGTCTCTGGAAACCCTACTTAGAGGTTGTTCCACATTATTAAGCAAGTCACAGTTCTCATGCAGTATGAGGAGGAAGAAAGATCTTTCTGAAGATGAAAAGCATGAAAATAACTAATATTATGTGAAAACTGAATGGAGATTATCAAATTATCATAAGATTTGTGAGTGATTTAGAGCACAGCAGAACTCGGTCAGATAAAGGCTTATTGAGGAAAGTTCCTATTAAAAAAATTAATTGTATTAAAAGGGCAGCTAAAAAAAAAAGCCAGTGTTGAGCAGCAAACAGGTATTTGAAGCTGCTGGTGCCTCTGGGTTTGGTTAATGGTGGTTAAAATGCATCTTTACGCACAAATGCCAGCCTGCATGGAGAGCTTCTTGAGACTCCAGAGACACCAGCAGCTTCAAATACTGTTTGCTGCACAACACTGACTTTTTATAGCTGCCCTTTTAATACATTTTTTTTTTTTGACAGGAACTTTCATTAATAAGCCTTTATCTGACCGAGTTCTACTGTGCTCTAAATCACTCACAAATCTTATGATAATTCGATAATTCGATAATAAGAAATGTGTTAAAGTGTTACTGACTGTATTAAGCTGCTATGACAATTTAATTTCCCTTTGGGATTAATAAAGTTAAATCAATCAATCAATAATCTCCATTCAGTTTTCACGCAATATTAGTTGTTTTCATGCCTTTTGCACAACATTGCATCATTTCATGCTTTTCATCTTCAGAAAGATCTTTCTTCCTCTCCATATTGCATTAGACCTGTAACTTGCTTAATAATGTGGAACAACCTCTAAGGGTTTCCATAGATCTGGCAAATGATTTTGTCTGAGATTGATACCAGTTATCTAAAAAGACATGGATAAATAAACAAACATACATTTTCTTAGAAAAACTACTGAAATCTTACTGATATGTCTCTTGCATAATAATTTGGAACACATTGTAGTATGTAATACCTAAATTAACTGTACTATAAGATTAATAAATTCTAATTAGTCTGATTTTGGTTAATGATACCATCATTTATTACCTAATATTTTCAAATTACTGTAGTGATCTAATAATGTAAATCCTTTGACTGAAATATGATTTCAGTGAAGTCACAAAATACACGTAGCTACTTACCAACCAGACAAGAGCACAAGCAGAACCAAAAAAACGTTTGGATCATTTTCTTCAACCGTTTGAGATTAATCGCTTAGTCTGCAGCCAATTTCGACAGAATGTGTCATTTGAGGTTAGAGTCAGAGAAACTCCTCCTGTCAGTGCGCGTCCGTGAATACGCGATTGTGTACGAGATAGCGCTCAGTTTAACAGCTCAGCTCACCCCTGACACAGCTCATAAACGTGCTGTTATTATTTTTCTGTCTAAAATGTTGCAGTATTAATTTGGTTCAATCTACTTTTAATCTTTGTGTAGATAGAGAAAGTCTGACTATTTACCCATAATTTAACTGTAAACAAGTGTAAGATGTTTACAGAAGACACGTTCATTTGAGTCAGTTGGCCACTAAAATGACCTGAATTAAACTACTGCAGGTTTCACTTTGACTCATAACCTGAGCTGGTTAAATGCATTTAATTTAATCTTTCTTGCATGATAGTTTTATCATTTATTTTTTTATTCCACAGCAAAGCCATCTTAAGGGGAAGTCAGGCCGTGAAATTCATGTTAGCAAAACAAAAAAGCCCTTCATACACACAAGCTCAGACATCCGGAAATAATTTCACACATTATATTTGCCTTCATCTGTGTGATGATGATGATGATGTTGATATGGTCCTTTTCCTGTTCTTTTTTTCTTCTCGGGTCACTTTTAATTCTAATAGTCTAAACACCACCAGCAGCTGCCATGGCTGGCCCTGTCTATGTGGTTTAGGACGACTAGAATGGTTGGCGTGGAAGTGTCAGTGAGTGCTTGATCTAGGATTTTATCTCAAACTACTCAAAATCTCTTTTCAGTGCCATATTAGTATTCGAGATAAAACTTAGGGCGCTCAGAGTCCAGAATCTCCTTGACGGCATAGGCCTATCCTCCAGGAGCAGCAGTAGAGCCTCTGGCTTGCTTAGTCGGGAACACTTGATACTCAACAATGTTTTTTGATCTGCCTGCATTGACACCATTGTATGTGAACAGAACTGAGCTGGATGATGATATCACTGTTTTCTCCAGTGCTGATATATAGATCAATGAACTAATTATTGATTCTTACAACAGAATGAATCAATACTGAACTTACTTAAGCTGGACAATGACACCATTTCTTCTAGAGCTGCTGTACAGCCAAAATTTTTTCAGTTTTTACTGTAAAGCTGCTTTGACATAATCTGCATTAAAAAAGAGCTAGCCTATAGAAATAAAGTTGACTTGACTTATGGAGGACTGTATAGAAAAGAGCAGCCAGGTTTATATATATGTGGGTGTTTCTGCAACTACAGGCACTTTTAAGTCCCAGCAGTGAAATTTAGATTTATGTTAAAATTTGTCATGTGATGCTTTATAAATATATTCTCATTGCCATTACACACCTTGACAAAAAATATGATTAATTAATGTGATTTAATATATATTATGAAGCATTTATAGCTCAAAACACCATTTTGTTAATGTCCCACACCTGTGGTCTCAATGTTGAGATACATAAAATAAGCTAATTTAATTACAATTTGACATTATTTCAAATGGAATTGTTGAATATACAGATTAATTTAAATCATCTTAAAATTCTTTGTATTATTTACTGATCACTTTTATGATTTTTTTAACTAAATGTGCCTGTCCCACACTTTTGAGTCCTTACCGCGACAATGAAGAAAAGCTTTTATTATGAAATTTCATCAAACACAAACAAGTCTAGTTTCTATGGAAACAGAAATTATCACATGATCACATTGCTGACAGACTGGGCCACCACACTACTTCACTCAGAAGATGCCAAAAAATTAAGGTAAACTCATCTTTTCTACATAGTATTTATTGTGCGTCCTTACCATTCAGCTTAATAATTGTGTATTTTGAACTAAATTTTAAAAATAAATGTATATTACTGTTAAATTCATGTATATTAAGATGCTAAGAGTTAAAACTAGTGTAGTAGGCCTTGCTAGCTGCAATTAGCTAAAATATTAGCCAAAATGTCATTACCGCAACATGTCTTTACCGCAGCAAATTTAGGTGTTGCGGTAAAGACCTTGTGTTGCGGTACAGACAAATTCACTGCTTACTGTATATTAAATTACAAATATTCAGTATATTATTAGTACTGAAGTGTATATATATTAGTATATATATTAACATGCCATTGTTTAACCCTAGATGAGACCAAATTCATCAACAATACGATCAAAAAAATGCAGAGAGGAAATGAAAAAAGACCCAGAGAGATATGCAGACTATCTGCAGAAGGAAAAAGAGCGCTACAAAAAGAGAAAGGAAAGTGGGCAGATAAAAACTGTCTCCCAGCTAACAGAACCACAACCAGTGACAGCAAGACACATGAAGCTTACTGACTCAGTTTGGAAGGAACTCTGTTCTCGTTTTAATTAGTTACCTGTACATGTACCAAAAGCCTAAATGTTACAATGAGATTACTTCTCAGTCTGAAATGAGAAATAACTCGGTATGGTACAAAAATGTAACGTTGTGGTGAGATGCAGTTAAAAGAGATGCAGTTAATTTCTGAAGCAGTTGAAAGAGTTAAAATAGTTCATTAAAAGTGTTATTTACTACAAAACTGCTACTATCTTACACATGCAATGTCTGTTAATTTCTTTTTGTTTGTTTCTTTCACTGTTGGTCTCAGTAGCCTGTTTTTGATTTCGTGGCACTTTAACATTGTGTCCTTACCGACACAAGATGTCATTACCGCAGCACTGCCCTATTTCTATTTTTTTTACAGTTTCATTTGCAAAAAATATTTAACACTTAAGTTGAAATGAGTTACACATTGAAATTGCAACATCTGTCATAAAAAGTTAAATATGTTATATTTTGTGTGTATGGAAACAATTGACATCTAAGGTTACTGTAATTTTTTACATGGCATAGAAAAAAAACATGAAATTCCCTATTTATTATTTTTTTACATTAGTATTTACAAAACTGCATAAAATTTGAAAAAGCTATTTAAATATATTAAATTTTTTTAGAAATCAATAAAGTAAAATGTATAAAATGAACGTTATTGTAATGTTGCGGTAAGGACCATTTGTAAGAAGATGACCCGAAAAACAAAAAAAATAAACATGTTCCAGATTAAAATCTTAACGACTACATTCAATTTTGTGTACATTTTTATATGTATTACAGACTGTGATGGTTAAAATGTAAATTCATAGAGGTTGATTTTTAAAAAAATGGGACAGTCAAAAGTGCCCGTAGTTGCAGAAACACCCATATATACACACACATAGGCGCCGATCCCGTGGAAATGGTTCCCCACGGAAATGGTCGAGCACCCACGGAAAAATACGAGATATTCTCCATTGATTTTAACAAATAGAAAATCAATTGTAGCTTTCAGACACGATCTTCACCCTTTTAATAGTTTATTTAAGGCCGTTTCTATGGCGATATTTTAATGGCAAACGTCGAGAGCGCATCCAAGTGATGCGCGCGAGCACAAATGTCTCTGCTCTCGATCAGATACATGCGCGCGCTCCAACTCAAACTTTCCTTGCACCATGAATCGCGACAACGCTCGTGAAAAGAATGTGCTTTTGGGTCGAAATTGTCATATTGCTGCACGGATATAATGCAAATAAAACATCAAGCTGACGTTGATTTGAGTTAAATAAGAAGCGAACTAGCTAGTTATTAATTAACTTCTTTAAACTTTATGAAGAAAAACGATATGATGGTAGATTCGAACCACTGATAATTAGAACACGACTAGAACTCTGGTTCTTATAACAAAGTTTTTACCACTGGACTATTAGGGAACGCGAAAACTGAGTGTGATTATCTGTAATATAGGCTAATGAATGTGATTGTCAGGGTTCTGTCACTTTGGTCTACTTTATTTCTTGGTTTTGTGACAGAGCTCTGACACTCCCGTTCTTGTCGTGTTTTTGTGTGAGCGTACGGTCTCGAGCAGGGTTCGAAATGACTTAGGACTCTTGGGGGGTCCCCTAAAATGTAATTATTAAAGGTTATGAAGGTCCCCCCCCCCCCACCTCACCTCACCTCTTTGTTAAAAAAATATAGATTAATAGTAAATAGATATATTTAGTTATATTTGTATATTAGATATAATCAATAAACAGATTGTCTCTTTCAGGGGCGTCATGCACTCATTATTTTTGAGGGGGAACGAGTTATTTATTTATTTATTTATTTATTCAAACTGAATTATCATGAAATATCTTAATTCTCACCTTTATAGATGAGAATTAATATGATCTATAGTGGGCGATGGTCAAATTAACCTAATAATGTAATATGCATAAAAAACCTGCACTTTTTTCACTCCCCTCGCTTTAGCCACAAACTCGCATCTCAAACGAGCCTCTAACCCTCGAACATGATCACATATCTCGAACGAAAACATTGTCTCTCTTTGTATGAAAATGTTTGGCCTTTTAACCAAGTTAACTTTGGGACACTTCGAAATAGAATTAAGTAATACAATAGCTTTCCCAATAGTCACGTGACTTGGTCGGTTTGGTACCAGCCGTGTTTCAGTACCACTGATCACTGCTGTCATTCAGTTCAGATTCAGTCAGAAGCGATATCAGTATGAGAAACCATTATTTCCTCTTGTTGGTTATGGTTATAGTCATACTCGTGGTCGGTGAGTCATATTTATTTATTTATTTGTCGCATTTTTCTTTTGCACTTGCTGTTATCCCATTTTAATATATTAATGGTTAATTAAAATTGGTAACGATTATTGCCTTTCTACAAATAGACATAAATCACATTGTTAATAACAGATGGCAGCACCATTATAAGTGTAGGCTACTGTATTTTGGGGTTAAGTTGTTTGTGCATGTGTATGTTTTGTTTATATAGCAAACAATATGAGGCGCTTGACGACCTTCAATAGTCTACACTACAGCGAGGTGTACTTGCATATTTTACGTGAAAACTGAGAACCGCACCAGTAGCCTAAGTAAAGTTGGCCACATATTCACAGATTTGAATTTCCCGGATCAATAACAGATTCTGTGGTGGCTTTCTCTGCGTTGCAGCATTTATTAAAACATGTTTATGTCGTATTATACTAGCAGAATATGCCAAGAGTGAGGGTCAGAAAGACAGACAGAGGTCTGATTCAGCCAAATGTTTATGAGAGGGCGTTTCTGGACATATCTGTTGCTGGTTTCTGTATATGTCACCATTTATTCCCTTAATCTGTTTACATTTACCATAGTCACATTTAGTTTTTAGCCAAAGCTTAGCTTTTCCACACCCACCTATGAAATTGCAGTGTTTCTATTCAGATGTTTTATGCATATTTTGAATTTATTCATAAAACAGCTGGATTGGAAACATGACTACTGCTACATTATGTTAAGAATTTATATTATGCTAATTTAATTTAATTTTCATATTGTTTAAACTGTTGAAAAAATTTTGTATTAATAAAGAGACATCGCCCCAAAAAACAATTCTAAACAATTCAAGTTTGTACTGTGGGGTTACTTTTGAAACATTTGATGAAACTGAAATTCTCAATTTGACATGAAAATGTAATTTAATATATATATATTTTTTTTTTGCAAAGATAAAGGACAAATATGTTTGCAGTTAATTATTAACAAGGTCATAGTCAGGTAAAAACAAGACTAGCACAAAAAAAAATCTAGCTTGTATTGTTGTGTTACTTTTGACCCACCTGTGTGTTACTTTCGTCCCACCTGACGGTGTCGAAAGTAACAATGTGCAACTTATGTTCAAAGTGAAATTAAACTGAAGCTGTTCTACATTTGTACAAAATACCACCTGGTATTGATAGACCACACTTACTGACCACTGCAAAAATATATCGCTGTCCAAAACATTATCTTTTAAAATGATATTTTTGTGAAAAATGGTACTTTCGTCAAGTTATATATTTCATTATAGTTGAGTTATTAACCATTTTTCATCATAAAACATAAAACAAAATTATACAAAGACATTTTTCCAAAATAAGTGTTGTAGTATAACTATCAGGACATCAGTGATGTGTGAACAGAATTTGGTGACAGTGTATTACAGTGAAGTTATTGAATATATAGTTCACAACAAGTCAAGTTATTGAATATTTTTCATAATAAACAAATCATAAAACATAGTACATACTAGTATTAGAGCCTTAGGGGTCTTCTTCCTGACAGGGTTATTATTTGTTTGTTTTATTTATGTCAGTCTGCTGTTGAGATTATTATTAAAGTGAAAACTGGTGCAGTCTTACCTTTAGAAGGAGTTCCCACTCCCTTTTAATTAAAAATGACAAATTTGATTAGAAGATGCAAACTCCTCAAAAACGCTTCAGAGCTAAAACTATGAACTGTTCAGGTCTCCATCTTCTGCCTCCTCCCAAACTCTACACTGTGTACATGTGAAAGTCTGTCAGTATCATTTTGTATCATTTACCATATTCTTTTAAAGTTGTTTAGAGCTAGTTCTGGAGTTTTACTGTCTTATCTCAAAGCTGATTTTGTCCTGTAAATTCTTCTTCTTCTTTGTTTTTACGTAAACTGAGAAAGCCAAAAAGCTCTCTGTTTTTAGGCTGTACTATTCAGCTGTAAGTTATCACAGCACTTTAAAATAGTGTCAGAGTTTTATCAAGATTTTTTTTTGTCCCAGTATTAGACCAAACTACGTTTTTATGTAACTGACTTAAAATTAATATATTATATTATATTATTATTATAATTACACACACACACACACACACACACACACACATATTAATTTTTGTTCCTCAGGTGTGTTTGGTGTTGAAACAGATGGAGTGAAGATAAAGATGTCCGTGATGCAGGGAGATTCTGTCACTCTACACACTGATCTTACTGAAATACAGACAGTCGAGGATCTGAAGTGGAAGTTTCCAGATGACACTATCATAGCAGAGATTGATAGAGAAGCCAACATAACCAGAGTACCTGGGAATATAAGTTTCGGAGGCAGATTGAAGTTGAATGAGAAGACTGGATCTCTGACCATCACAAACATCAAAACCACAGATTCTGGAGTTTATCGACTAAAGATCAGCCACAGAAATTGGGCTGAAGAAAAGGAATTCAATGTTACTGTTCATCGTGAGTAACTCAGTGTGATCAGTGTCTGGATTGAGTGTCTGTGAAGATGAATAATGATTATAATACACAACCCAAATAACAGTTCATTTATTTAAGGGATTAGTTTCACTTTCAAATTAAAATTTCCTGATAATTTACTCACCCCCATGTCATCCAAGATGTTGTCTTGTTTCTTCAGTGGAAAGAAATTAAGGTTTTGAGAATGAAGAGAGAAGGACATGGATAACTTGGATGACATGGGGGTGAGTAAATTATCAGGAAATTTTAATTTTAAAGTAAACTAATGCTTTAATAAACTAAATGGATAAGCAGCAACTAAAGATGTAATAATGTTGATATGTTAAGAAACATGAAGAAAAGATGTTCAGAGCAATATGAGAGATATTTGTAAAGGAAATAATATTATCATAGGAATTGTTATCCTGAATCTTTAAAAGAGTTACAAATGCAATTATTTTCCCATATAGTGATCATAGAATATAGTTTTCTAAAAATATTTCATTATCATCTAACATCAAAAATTTAAATCACAAGAATTTCTTTGCATTATAAGAGTTTTACTATTGACAATTTTTAGAGGGCTCAGAGTCAAAGTGAAATGCCATTCACAATCCAATATTACTTCCATAATGTGACTAATATATCAGAGTGAAACAGGATATTCTTTGAGAGAAAATGTAGAAATTGATTTAAATTTCAAGTTTACAGATTACATTATAATTTATCCAAATAGCCTAATCTTTTTGAAATGTTCCTGTTTGTTCCTCAGGTGTGTTTGGTGTTGATACAGATGGAGTAAAGTCCGTGTCAGTGATGAAGGGAGATTCTGTCACTCTACACACTGATCTTACTGAAATACAGACAAATGATCAGACACTGTGGATGTTTGGAGGCAACATCATTGCTCGCTTAAACAGCGCTGATTACAAATGGAGAAACATTGATCTGAACAATCAGACTGGAGACCTCAACATCAGAAACATCCCAAAAAATCAGACTGGAGTTTATGTAGTGGAGATCAACACTGGCAGTGTGATCTTACACAGAAAATTCAATATTACTCTTAGCGGTGAGTAGCACAAACTTTCTATGAATGCTACAAGATTTTGATAATCTCATGATGATGATGATGTAAACAGGTAAATTGACACTAAATAAACAGAATTACTAAATACACTAAATAAACTAGGGTTTGTGAGAGTACCGTAAGTGGTTCATGAGTTGATGAAAAGCTCATTATTGCAAGCAGAAATTATTGGGGTTCAAGTGCTTTAAGGCCTTTAAGCACGCGCGTAAAAAGGTATTATGTTTTTTTAGCAAGTATGTAACCACTTAGATCATGGAAAAGACAATTTACAGCCAATACAGGCTATTTACCACAGGAAATATATAGGTTTTAAAGCTTTTTAACAGTTATAGCGCCACCTATGGTCCGATCTCCATAAAAGTTTGCATGCTTGTTTAGAATCATGTCACATGAGCTCAACTATTTTCGTGAAGTTTTGAGTTTTCATTTAGGATTTATTGGCTTTTAAGTATATTTTGCCTTGCCCCTTTTCTAAATGACCCTGTTATAGTCAAAGCCACTGGAAGGCAAGCCAAAAAAGTGCAACAGCTAATGCTAACGCTTCGGCAGTACGCAGGGAAGGAGACCAGAGGCTGTTTTTTGAATGGATGTCAATGGATGAGAGACTTCACTATGCTGATTAAACAGCTTTTGTGGGAAAATAGCTAATTATTTAATTAAACGACAACCTGTTTGCTAATCTTCAGCATGTTTTACCAAACAATACTTTCTTTGGGAACTATGTAGATTTTAGCTGGATAAAAATGTATTTTTTTAAGAGAAGGCAGACTAGGGAATGTCGCAACTGACGTCACTGCCATTACATGATAGGCTGAGAGGTGTCACACGTGATTAAGTTAGCCGTTACACTTTCTCCAATGGTAAGAGATATAGACCCTCTCATAATAATAATAATAATAATAAATGTTATTTGTATTGTGCCTTTCTTACACTCAAGGCTCATCTCCCTATAATATATAGTAATCTCTGTTATAGCTACCCAAAGAGTAAAGTTCAACTTTTTTTTTTTTTTTTTTGATAATTATTGATCTAGACTAGAGAGTCCAAAGAATTGTCCTGCACTGGTTTTGTTCTGATCAGGTGAAAAACCTAGGACTAGTTCACAAAAGTAGTTTTTTTTTTTTTTGTTTTTTGTTTTTTATAATTGTGATATAATGAATGATTTGACTGACAGCAGTGGTTCTTGAGGCAAAGTCGCTCAGCATGATGACATCTAACAAATGATATGTGTGTATATATATATAATACTGTGTGTATGTGTGAAACACCAGATGATTACAGAGGTGTAAAACTAGTTAGCGCCAACTAGTGGCTGATTTCTTTCAGTATTCTTACAGACCTCTAGGACCATGAGCCAAACATGCCCGCATTGTCTAATAGGTGCTCATATTTCGGTCATGTTTTCCGAGATATGTCAATGTCCTCATAGACCGTCATGGTTCCTTGGACCAAGACATACCAATGCATACCAATTTTTAAGTCTATTAGACTAAAGGTTGCGTAGTTATATCTGTTTTCTTTTTTATTTTTTTGTTATAGCACCACCAAGTGCATTTTTTTACTGTGACCACAGATTAAGCCCATACACGTGTACCGAGTTTGGTGAAAATATCTCATTCCATTCACGAGTTATAGCCATTTTAGTAAAAGTGGCCCCGCCCATTTCTAATGTTTTGACGTCTATTAGTGACCGTGAAAATTTCAGCTTTTTTTAATTTTTTTATAACGTTTCATATTTAGTCTCTAGAGAACATTTCTGCACCTGGTTTGGTTCCGATTGGGTGAAAAACCTAGACTAGTTTCAAAATTTAAAATGGCAGATTTTTTTTCCAGGCGTAATTTTAATCAGAGATATATGCCGTGAGCCAAGGATTCCAACAAGGCACTTGAGTCTACAACAAACGGTCTGTTATGAGCAGTTTCACGTTTTGACACCTATTAATCAATCGGGGTCATACTCTTGAGAGTATGCACTACGTGCTTGAACCCCTAATAAACTATTTTAAAATAAAAACAACCAAAATAACTTTTTTTTTTTCTTTCTTTTTTTTTGTGGAGAATTTGTATTGGAATTTTTATGAGAATTTGTTGTTCTGGTTTGTGAAGCACCCCTTGAGGAAGAATATCTTACCAGTATCAGTCAGGGGTGTTTAGGGTTGGAAGAGAGAAGTCATATCACACAGAGCCAGAGATCGAGTGCTTATTTGACAGTAAATTGGATGCATTTTACTTTTTCTCACATATTTTTATATCTATTCTTATAACTTTGCTGCTTGTCTGTCATGAGAGTATTTTAGCACACATCACTGCAGGTTATTATTTCTAATCGACGTGATCACTGGTGAATGTTTCTGAACAGAACTTGCTCATCTTTATTCAGCAGTAAGTCTGATCAGTTTAAATCATGTTTGTAGATGTTTGTAAATCCTTCTCTCTGCCATTAACTTTTGATTTTTTTTTTTTTTTTGTATATGTTTACTGCAATTACTTTAAAACAATATTATAGAAATGCATATAACTTCTTCTATTTCTTCTTTTCAAACTGGTCCTGATTGTATTCCAGGTGTGTTTAGTGATGACGGAGTGAAGAAAATGTTTGAGAGGAAGGGAGAATCTGTCACTCTACAGACTGAAATTATTTCTATACCAGAAGACGATGTGATCGAGTGGACCTTTGGACCTCAAGACACTGCTTTAGCAAAAACTGACCGACAGAATAATATAATAATATATAACAAAGATGATGTGAGATTTAAATACAGACTGCATCTGAACACCCAATCTGGAGATCTCACAGTCAAGAACATCAACACTGAAATATCAGGACTTTATAAAGTAAAGATCATCAAGAGAACATATACATTACTGAAGATCTTCAATGTTACTGTCTATGGTGAGTGCTTCAAGTCTTTAGATGTGTGCTCTGTGAACAATGTTATGGTGAAATAAGTTGGAAAAGATGCATCTGTTAAGATCAGATCTTCACTCAGATTATACAGAGCTGATGTTTATAGTGTTTGAGACACTTTCACACTAATGTCTGTCTTTATTGTCACCGATTCATGTGAGCCTTCAGGTTCTACAGCTATAATTGTGTCTGTGATATTTGGGTCCATTGCTCTGGTGGCTTGTGCTGCAGCTGTTCTGGCTAGTGCTATAGCTGTTTTTTACTGGAAGAAGTTTAGACAATTAAGACAAAAGTGTAAGTATCACATACAAATCATAAATTTAGCAAGAGACAAATATGAAGCTATTTTGTTTTTTAAATAAATTAATAACCATATCTTTTTTGTTTGTTTGTTTCCACAAGCTGTAATTAACAGTGTTTCTGTTTTTAATGAAGAATAACAGAAGACTGTCACTGATACTGTGAGCTTCATCTGTCTGTAGAAAAATCAAACAGTTATCACAGATATGATCTGTCTTTATTTCAGCAGCATTTGCAGTATGGTGTTTGTGTATTTAGTGACTTTATCAAGTTTATTCAGATATTAATAACTTTGACAAGAAACACCATCAATATAGACATTTTAAAGGCTGAACTGATCTTGATTCTTTTGAAGAATAATGTGTCTGAACTTCATTAATACAAACATAATGACAGAAATGACCTTGATCTGGTTTTAATTATACATTTTAAATTTTTTGTCTTTTTTCTGACTTCACTATAGAGAATCCTTACCAAATATTCTCTGTGTGACGCACTGGCTTTTATTCAGATATTAATGTTGTGACATTGACAATGTAATTTTTACACTCCTGACTATCTTTACAACAGTTACTGTTAATGTATTGGTCAGTTAAGAGAGTAAATTTATCAATAACAAATTGTGTAATTGTTACAGCAGGACTCTGATTCTGTGTTGATAACACTCAGTATGTTAATGTTAATTTAATGTTATTTCTCCTTTTTTAATTTCTTGATTTTTTTTCTCTCTATTTTCTCACAGATGCTAACAGGGTTGAGCACAGACATTTTTGGGGCAGAGGCTCAAGTGGAAAAAGGGGCACTTCTTATTTATGAGTTGTTTCACAGTTGTTTCATACTCCACAGATTTCTACAGAATAATCAGTTGAGACTGTTGTCTTCTTTAGTATTCACTAGGTTTATCACAAGAGAAAGCAACAGCAAAGGAAACTATGCCACAATGAGCATGTTTCCTACTACTATTTTCAAGTAGCTATATATAGAATAAATCACTGCATCAAGGAGAGGGATATAGTTTCACTAATAATTTGTTTATTTTGCACAAATCAATAAATCATTTTAATTCCTTTGGTGTTACTGGAATACTTCTTTCATGGACAATTTTAAGATTGTGGTCCATTTTTGCCTCCATGTCTTTTACTCTAATGGAAAGAAAACTTAACCCTAACCCTACACATTTAGATGGTGTTTGTTTTAAGCCTACTACCATCCATCTGTTTGTGTCTGTAGATTTCTTCTAAATTCACCAAAACAAGCTAATCTGCATATTTAATTTCTCCTGAAATGTTTAATTACATTATATATTATAACAAATGCCTGCAGAGGGCGCCAAATGCATGCTGATTTTTGTTGTTACAGCACAGCACAGCACGATCAAATCTACGATCAAAGACAACAACCATAATTAAAAATATATAATTAGTTAAATATATATATATTTTTCCACTTTTTTAATAGAAATGATACAGCCACTGTAATTTCTTCAACAAGAATATGTGGACATCATTTTATTGATGTATTATCCTGTGTAAGCGTAGATTTAAGAATAGCATTATGTAAAGCTGTATGATATTGATCATATTCCTTTCCTATATTAAAAGTAAAGACTGATTTAGTGTAATTTAACATGTTGCATTCTGTATGAAGGCTTGATAATTTTTACTTTAACAGAATGTAAATACTTTTGTTCTTGTTTGGTTGTTTTTTATTTGATACTCTTGCACTGTTACTTTCCACATTTTATGTTCTTTGTTCAATTGTTGTAAAACCTGCTGAAGCTCAAAAGAAATAAACAAATTTGCTGGATGCTGATTATTGAGTCAGTGTTTCTCACACTGAACGAGGATCTTGTGTTTGTGTATAATGTGTGTGTTTGTGTAGAGTTTCTCTCTTTTATATTCCTATGACTTTTATTATGAGAGAGTTTTTTTTTTTTAAGTTTTGTTTGCCTATAAGTGTTATTTTTCCTTATCTTTAAACTTTTAGTTTCACAAATCAACACATTAAAATAGGATCATATTTAGAGGTTTTAAGTGCTGGAAAAAGTGAATCACTCTAAAAAGTCCTTGAAAAGTGCTTGAATTTCACTCTCAAAAGTTTTCATGAACCCTGAAATTAATAATGCAAAAACATTTGAGTATTTCTGACAGAATACCACATCACCTCATTTCTCAAGACTCTGAAAACGGCTCTCTAAACCCTCCTTTCTGAGAGCTTCCTCTAATCTGGTCAGATGGTATGTGCCTGTTGTGATTGGTTGACTTCTTAGAGCGCAAAAAAAAAAATTACACTATATCTGAATTTCAGGTCTGGATTTTCCTCAGCACTTGATACAGTGATATGAATAAATTACATGTTGGCAACACAAACTAAACTCTTAGTCTCAGCTACAACTACAGTGTTTGATGGTCAAAGTTGTTTGTGGAATTATGCAGATTACTGCACAGTAAAGTTCCACTTTAATTACTGCCGACAAATTTCAGGGACTTCAGAATGTTTGTTTTTTTTATTTTATTTATCTTTGCTTTGATCTTTTACATTAACAAACAGCTGTATTACTCACTACATGACAGATAATATCTGAAAAAGCATAAAAAATAAAAATATGTATTATTATAAAATAGTATTTTATTGATATAAAAAAGAATGGGAAAAAACAGGCTTTTAAAACTGTTTATTTAATTCAATTTTGAAATGTATCCAAATAAAACAATAATAGAGTAAATCGATAAATAATTTTAAATTGCCTTTAAAAATGCATTTGCACTTGCTTTACTTTGTACTTTAGTCAACAGGAAGCAGAGCTCAAATTGTCCAACAATACTTTATACCAGTGTTGTGGCACTGGGACTGAAGATTTGGACTCAAGTCTGCCTCAAGTGTGAGTCCAGGCTATTTTCAGGAGCATTTGGACATAAAAATGGTCTTGGACTCTGGCTTAAGTCCGAGTTCAGTCCTGAGTACACTTGAATGTTGTGAACTACATAACGTCAGGCAAAAAGAACCATAAAGAGGGATTAGATGCTTTTACTTGCTGATCCAACAAAGAGGGTGTTTGTCATTCACAACTGAACCCTCTTGTACTGTTACACCCTTTAGCAGACAGTACAAACTCAACTATTGACTCACTGTGGATCTAAAGACTAACTCTTCTCATGCATTTTTTTTTTTTTTTTTTTTAGAAAAATTACAATTGACACATGAAAATGAACAACTAATTTATGGTTTTCAGTTTTATGTTAATTTGTCATTGTAGTGTAATGAGATAAATTTTAATTTTAGAATTTTGAAGGCAAATGTTTTCAAATTTGCAGAACTATCTTTGACTTTTAGTATTACAGGAAACAGACGTGTTTATTTCAGCAGAGACACCCTGAGCCCTGATACATGTGTTTAGAGTTATTTTTGAGTGTCAAGATCTTATCTGCTCTGTCTCTCTCTCTGGTCATAGTGGACATGTTACACCAAGTCAAGTTTTTCAGCACTCTTATTTCTTTTGTAGGTCAGAGTGTTTGCAAAAGCCAAATAATCTATACTTTAAGAGCATTGTAGATAATATGCAGTCTAAACTATTCAACCCCCTCTGCAAATCAGGTTTACTGGCAACATTTACAGACTTTCAGCTGTTTGGAATGAACAAATCAAACAAAAGCAATTAAAATAGCTCAACACAAGGAATGTTTTAAGTGGTTTTACTCAGATTCAACTGAAAATACAACATTTAATGACTTATGTAGTCTGAAAATCACCAGCTTAAACCAGCTAAGACCAGCCTAGGCTGGTTTATTTCCAGCAGGGAGGTAAATGCCGTCATCACTGTTAAACAGCAATATTGTGCTCGAGCCTCTGCCCTTTTTCAAATTAATCAAAAGTGTCCCTCTCAGACAAAGAGCAATGATAATATCGTGGTTAATTTAACATGACAAATAGTAACGAATCACTCAAAAGTCTGATAATTCCTGTTTATTTTTACATATTTGTCAGTATAAGGCATTGCTATGGGTCTGAAGTGAACTACACCACAGTCGCACAATTTCAATGTCACACAACACTTCTGACACTCTTTCAGCCTTTATCTGAAAACATTTTCCCTGAAGTTTGAATCACAATAGTTTTAAAGAGCTCAATAATAACCATACCTAGACTATAAAGGTGGACTGATCTTACCTGTTCGGTGTGATGACGTTTAATGTCACCGACAGCCTCTGTTGTCCCATTTAGACACTTGTTAGCAACCATCATTTTCAAGACACGCAACAGCTTAAAAAAATCACGGGAAGGTTAATACTGAAGATTTAAGGAATAAAAGCTATTTATCCAAAAATCCATTCAACAACCCACTGGCTTGAGACAATAGAACTGGAAGTGCAAAATTTTGAGCTTTGTTTTTCTGCAGTAAAAGTCAAGTTCGATTCATGCCAAGAAAGCCTATGCAGGTCTCCCAGCCTGACCAGCTGAAAAAGGTCAAAACTCCTAGGCTGGTTTTAGTGGACAAAAATATTTCACTTTATATAGTTACTTTAACTATGTGAAATCGTTTCTCTTGTGTATGCAGTGATGATGTAGTAATGTGTGGCCATGCAGAATGAAGTTCAAAAAAACACTTTCTAATAAACACTACAAATTAAACGCCTATTGTCTTTGTTGGATTTGTTAATTCCTTGTAATCTGTTGGCCAGCAGCACATAAGCTTGCCCCAGCTTTTGAAGTTTCTCTGGCCTGCTGAGACCCACACTTGTCACCTTGTGAACTGTGGCTCTAAAACAGCACTTTTGGTGTTTCCTGATCTCCTCCCCGTTGCTTCCTGTCTCTCATCTGTCCTGTCAAATAAAGGCAAACAATTACTCTCCCCCTCTCGCCATCAAAAAAACAACAACAAACTCTCCGCCTTCAGTTATCTAGTAAAGCTACAACTGTAAGATTGTAAAACATCTGTAACTGCGCTGCTACATATTTCCTTTATGAAATTTATTTTTTCCTTTATTCCTTTATTTAGTTTAGAACTGTAGAGTTAATATTTCAGAGTATTCTGTGAGCTTTTCAGCTGGAAATGGTTGACACATTATTTGTGCTCAGTTTGTGGCACATGATTGGTGAGTTACAAGTGTTTTTCATATTGTTATTTAAAAAAATGAGTCCATCACTATTTAAATCAGCATTTGCTGTTCATTCCAGACAAAGACAGAGTTTGAGGTCTGTGAAGCTGCATTATAGACAAATATTCATTTTAAAGATTATGAGATCAGTCTTTAGTGTGTCAAAATTCTAAGAATGATGTAATTTTACTCTTATTCCTAAACTTAAGAATAAGTGATTCATAAAAGTTTCCAAACTGTTAAAGTCCTGCTGTGGTGATAATCAAGTTTTTAATGTTGTTTATACGTCCATGTGGTGTTTTCAATAAGCTTTAAGACAAACTATGTGTAAAGTCAACACCATTTCTGAGTATTTTCTATGTAAAACTGCATTGTTTGAAATCGCTGGAGTTTCTGATGTCACAAACTATCTTGTATCCAATCATGTCAACATGCCGGCGGGGTTTAGCATATCATGTGACCGATCTGAAGCAGGAGGTCTCTAGAGTCTAGAGAAAATGCTCATTTTTCTGTTGATAAAAAAAAAATCGGGTGGATTTGGCAATATAGCGGGTGTATGATGTATATAATGATGTTATAATGAATTACATGCCTTTCTTTGTTGTTCAAAGTGTTTCTAAGGACACTGATTGATAAAAGGCAGTGTGAATATGGTTTGTGTAACATTAGCAGCACATTATTAGCTGTTTGATACTGTAGTCAAGCATTATGTCTGGCATTGTAAAAAGCAAAGAAAAATACAAAGATAGTATATTAAAAGCACATTCTAGTTCATATTTCATGGTGTCTCAAAATATCACAGTTGAGTACACTTAGATTCTTAAGATTATCTTAAGTAGTACTAAAGAGGAATTTTTTGTATTTTAAGTACAAAATTAGTGTGCAAAAATAGAGCATTTTAAGTACATTATTTAAATGTTCTTTTTTTCACCTGGGTAGCAATGAGGTCAACCCCGCCTTTACTCTTATCTCAAGACATCTGTCTATTCCTTAGTAAAAGTTTGTCTCAGCAGCTTTGTGAATAGGTTTAAAGAGAAAAATCTAAGCTAAGAACGTTTACTGTTTAGGAGAACTCTTAGTAAGATAAAATATTTTGTGAATACGGCCCCTGCAGGGTTCGTTTTGTTTCAGTCAGTAACATTTTATAATTCTGATTCAGTGCTGTAATTTCAGTGAGGTACAAATAAACATCTACGTCTTTAATATCAATTGAATTTATATATTATTATTATTATTATTATTATTGCATTCATGGTATGCTGCAATCCAGTAAAATCAAATACAATACAATCAATCAATTAATTCAAATATGATTCACTTCCAGTCAAAATAATGCAAAGCTTTACAGTTCATTTAAATCATATCTGGTTTGAAATTTCAAGAAACTAAATTTTACTTAAACAACATTAAGTTCATCTTGTCTGTGTCTTTTGTTCTCCAGGTGTGTTTACGTTTGCTGAGACAAATGAAGTGAAAAGAGTTTCAGTGACGGCGGGAGATTCTGTAGTTCTACACAGTGATGTTAATGGAAAACAGACATATGAAAATATAGAGTGGAGGTTTGAATACAGCCGTATAGCTAGAATCAAGAGAGCGATCGGGAACAATCCTCTATATGAGGATGAGAGATTCAGAGACAGACTGAATCTAGATCAACAGACTGGATCTCTGACCATCAGAAACACCAGAACCACAGACTCTGGACTTTATCAACTAACTCTCAAGACTGAGGATAAAGATTCAATCAAGAGATTCAGTGTTACTGTTAAAGGTGAGAAGAAAATTAAAGTGTCTTTCATCTCATTCTCTTCATAATATAATACTAAATCATCCTTTAAACTTCCAGTTATATTATGAATATACAGTACTGTGCAAAAGTCTTAGACATGTTAGTTTTTTTCCAACAAAAATGGTTTTAAGCCATTGAGGTTTTATATATTTTTTGTCAGTAGGAAATAGTTTACATTTCCATACTTTCCATTTTTTGCCATTAATTGTAATAAGTGAGATTTTGATCTGATCTCATATCAGTCCGTCTGAAGACATGAAGAAACAAACTGAGACAGACTAAATCCAGAAGAACTGTGGCAACGTCTTGAAGAAACCTTCCTGCAAAGCTACCTGAAAACTGGCACAAGTGTACCTAAACAAAAGCTGTTTTAAACAAACTGGATGGTCATAGCAAATATTTTGATTTAGCTAATAGAAGTTAATTGATAAATAAAATATATTTATGACACTATACTTGAAAGCATCCTCAAGTGCCTAAAACTTTTCACAGTACTGTAGCTTTGCATGTCAGTTTCTTCAAGCATCTCAGAGACATTGCCACAGTTTTTCCTGGATTTAGTTTGTCTCAGTTGTTTCAGTTTCTTCATGTGACCCAAAAACAGACTCAATGATGGTGAATCAGATCTCTGTATGGATCACCGGCTGTCATCAGACTCCTTGTGCATTCAAAAATCTCACTGATTATTACAGTTAATGACAAAACAATGTTTGAAATGTAAACCGTGACTTTTGTACAGTAGTGTATATATGGGTTTGACTAATCAATACATTCCCTCTGCTCACCAGTGGCACCAACAACCACCTCACAAACCCCAGACCCAAAAACAGCTTCACTGTTTCCAGACTCAGTCTCTGTATCTCTAATAGTGTTGATCTCTGCTGCTGCTGCTGGATCTCTGCTGACTGTAGCTGCAGTTTGGATCTTCTGCATCTGCTGGAGACAAAGAAAAACAGAAAAGGGCAAGTGTTTATCATCAACTGATATCAACACAAAGCTGTCAGTGATATGTTGCTGTTTTAACATGTCTGTCATTATTATTGAAACAGTCCAGAATCATGATGAAGAAATAACTTATGCTGATTCAACATTCTACACACGAAATGCGGTGAGATAATTCATGTTTGTACTCTAAAAAACACAGGGTTAAAAAAACTCAGTTTGGGTAAAGGGCTGGTAAATATAAGACAGAACCAATGTTTGATTCATTTTATGAATTGGTACATTGCTAATATGTTTTAATAACATGATTTAACATGTTGATAACATGAATTAGTATTCTGCTAACATGTTTTAGCACAGGGGTTTCCAACTCAGTCCTGAAGAGACACTGTCCCGAGAGTTTAGCTCTCTTAAACTTACCTAAACACACCTGTTTGGAGATTACTAGTTAGACCTTGATTAGCTGTTCAGGAGTGTTCAATAGACCTCTATCACAGTGAACAAGAACAGAAAACCAACAGCCAATGTCAGGATTTTCATTAAATAATACATTAAACTTTGGTTTGTTTTTCACCAAATCCTATACCCTCAGAACACATTTTGCACGGGATCATACATTTGAGGAACACTTTTCTTTAAATTCTCCTTTTCATTTTAGGGTGAACTATTCCTTTAAAGAACAATGCATTGCATAACTGCATAGCATATATCAATACCATATTATCATATTAAATGTGTATCAGGTCATACTGCATATTTAATACCACATGCCAAAAATATGTAACATTTTTAAGAAATAGTTTTTGTCACTGTTACACAAAGTTACTCTCTCATACTTAAATTTCATAATAAAAGTCCTAAGCATATAAAAGACACAGAAACTTTTCCATTAAACACAAACACAAGATCATCGTTCAGTGTGAGAAACACTGACTCATAATCAGCATCTATTGAAGAATCTCCAGCAAATTTCTGTTTATTCTTTAAGAGCTTCTGTAGGTTTTGCATCTGAAACATCAAATTTCTCTGACCTTTTTTGTTTCTGTTTCTTACAGAAATCTGAAATGACAGAGGTGGTTTACACGTGTTTCATCACAGATCAATAATCAAAAAAAAAAAAAAAGTATGCACAATGGAAAATACGCCCCATGAGGTCTTGCATCAAAAGTGTGAGTGTCTTCCAGTTCGAAGGAAACAAGCGTTACACTCATTCATTCAGTCATTCAAGATTTAGCAACTCAAACTTGCTAATGATGTGGGAACACAATCTTAACAAACTTAAAAAGGGTGAAGTGACAGAAATAACCAGTGTTTCTGCCTTTTGGTTTCCTTTAGACTGATATTATCAACATTTGGCCAAAACTACATTTTTGGTCTGATTATTGAATTATGAAAAAATCATGTAAACATGAAAAGTGACTTTGGCATCATCAGAAAATGATTTTTTTTTTTTTAAATAAAAACTCAATATCAATCATTATAATGTCTCTCAGACTCATATTCTAAATTATTTAAATTGATTAATTAACATGCATGTCACGTAACGTGTCTAATGAAGCTCATGAAGACGAGAATGAAGAGGAAACAGGATCTTTATTAATGAAACTCTTTACAAACACAATAACAAAGACACATACATTGACAAGAACGAACAACAACTGAAAGAAACAGAGTATAAATACTAGAACAAATGATGGAGCTGATAAGATAATTGGACAAGGGTAAAACTAATGACATATATAACAGGCAGAAAGAAACTAGGAAACATAAAACAGCAGACATGTGAGAATCTGTAAGGCCCGCCCAAATGACCCAACAATGGTTTCTAATAGAGCAGGTGAAGGTTTCCTGTGTGTTTGGTCTTTTCAGTCTTTTAAAGTAGTTTAAATCCAGTTAAACTGCTATCTGACTCCATTTTGTTATGACCTCAAATTTAGGTTAGAATGCCAATTTATTATTGACAATTTATATGATAATCTAGACATCTGGGGCAGTATTCACAAAACATCTTAAGGCTAAAAGTAGCTCCCAACTTGCCGATTTAGGAGAAATAATGGCCGTGTCAGTCCTAATTTTAGGAGTCCTAAATTTTTGCTCTAAGAGTATTTCACAAAGCATTTTAGCACTAAAACTAGCTCCTAAATCTGTGAAACGTTAGGAGTAATCAAGAGGACTCCTAAATCACTAAGACCAAATCACAAACAGTCCTAATCCACCCAAAGACACTTGAGGCAATAGCGATAGAGCCTTGGGTGCTGAACCTTTTCTTCATAAACGCAAAACATTTTGATTTATAGATTTGAATCTACGATGAGACGCCAAAAAAAAAAAATCTTTAACAAATAAATAAATATTGTCTGATTACCTGTGGCAGTGGTTTTTTACCTGTGCAGTGGCAGTTCACACTTACAAATTAATAGAGTAAAAAAAAAAAAATATATATATATATATATATATATATATATATATATATATAATATATATATATATAGCGTATTGGTGTGCTGTCCAAGGGGATCGAGGTCTCCGAGCTTGGAATTTAGCCCAAATCCAGAGTTTTCCTCATATCCCCAGCCGAGAGAGAGAAGCGGGGTGGTGGAGGGATGCAGAAAACTGTAGAAGTAACTATAAGCGAGTCGGCTCTCGTCTGTGTGTATATTCCTCCTCTCGAGCTGATTAGAAAGACTGTTTGAATGTGTTTCTCCCAAACTTTGTTTATAAAATATAATTTGTCGCTTGAATTCTGCATTCTCTTGAGATGCAGACATCCAAGAGGCGGACAATTAACTGAATATACTAGTTTAATTAGTGACACTTAGCCTACATTTTAAAACCTTTATGGCAACAAGATGGCAACATTTTATTTTGACTATGGCAACATTTTTATTAAAAAAAATATTTATTTGAATAGGGCAACATTTGTATTTTAAACCTTAAATAAACCATTTCAATATGGAAACATGACACCTCATTCTAGAACATTTCTATGATTAAATCGCTGACTCCTCCCCCATCAGCCAATCACTGTGTGTTTACTCCATAGCAACGAGGTCAACCCCGCCCTTACTCTTAGCTTAAGACTTCAGTCTATTCCTTAGTAAAAGTTTGTTGAAGTCAATCATTTCAGAGTAATGTCAAATGTAACAATTTATTAGTCAGGTAAAGGTATCATGCCAATTACATAGTCAATTCAAAGATAATTGATGCAAAATATAATTTTTTTAAAAAAATATATAATTTTGGTGATCAAAGATGAGTTTTAAGGGACAAAATAATTGACTACAGGGGACTTTAAATGTAGAATATTCAGATTTATGCCAGTTTTGTTGATTTTATTTGCCAATTTCTATAAAACTGCTCTCTGTTGCAGTCACACACATGTGTGTGTTTGTGTGTGTGTACGAGATAGAAAGTTTGTTCCACTTTGTGTTTATGGTCAAGGACCAGACCTTTATTTAAATGCAGAATGTTTTTTTTTTTTTTTTTTGACAAATTAAATGAAAAAAAAAAGTATTTTTTTTTTTTTAATTTTCCCATTCATTTTCAATGTGGGGACCTTTAACTGTGATTTTTTTTTTTTTTATAACACACCTTTAGAACAACCAAATCAAGCCCAGATTTTTTGTGCATGTTTATTTAGGAAAAGTCACCGAGTCTCATGCCCCTAAGATGAAGGGAACCCTTTTTAAAAACGAAGGAAACTGGAGTCAGATTGACTAGAGTCTAACTAACGTTATTATCTTCCAATAAACATGAACCAAAGCTGGTTACATTAAATGCAACTATTGGCTAGAATCACGAGAGGTCAGGTAATGCGTTCAAATGTCAAAAATGCAGTAATTTCATCAACTTACCAGCGAGCAAACTTCGGAATCACTGAAAACGAATGAGGTTCAGCGCTGGAACTGTCAGTGTTTGGAACTGTCGGCTTCCGCATTCCCTAGTTCCAGTGGAATGGGAGTGTCGCAACTCTGTTTTTCAACAGCTCTGCCATCAATCACTGCTGTCATTCAGCTCAGATTCAGTCAGAGGTGATATCAGTATGAGAAACCATTCTTTCTCTTGTTGGTTTTTCTACACGTGGTCGGTGAGTCAGATTTATTAATTATTTGTTGCATTTTTCCTTTTATTCCACATAGATGCAAACTCCTCAACTTTCAGTGAGAACTCACCTTTACCTGTTTGCATCCCTGATTTCATCACTTCGGTTTCAGTATAAACCAGAAAATGCGCTCATGCTGTTATCTGATTTTTTTAATATTAAAATGATTGCCTTTCTACAAATAGACATTGTGGTAAATCACATTGTGAATAATAACAGATGGCAGCACCATCATATGTGTACTGTATTTGGGGGTAAGTTGTTTGTGCATGTGTATGTTTATATAGCAAACAATATAAGGCGCTTGACGACCTCAATAGTCTACAGCGAGATGTACTTGCATATTTTATGTGAATACGATTAAAATATATATAGCATGTATTAATGTCATATATCCCGCATTCAAGCGCATTATAACTAATCCTGACACATGAAAATAATGAAATTAAGACATTTATTTTCAAGACCACACTGTATCAACATACATTAATCTCAGTCTATTCAGAGCAACTGTCTTCAGCAGGATCTTAAGCACTTTGATTCTGATATAATTCAGATTGCTTAGAATCAATTTCCACTTTCTGCTTGTTGTGTAGTAATATAAATCAAGAGATATCACATTCAAGTAACCCACACGGTTTCTTTATCAACAAGAAACAACTTCTCTATTTTTCTTGCATGCATACCAGTTGCCACATCATACAACAACTCCCTGTAGTGGCATTTACCATATGACATCTTCCCCAGACTTAATTGATTACATCTGTACTGCATTCCACTGAACATTACCAACAATAATTCAGATGTTTTCTGTTTAGATTTTTCTTTTCTCGGTTACGTTTCACCAAATGCAGAACAATGCTCTAACAACCAAACATGTACAACATGAACATTTATATGTGCATCAGTACAGTTCAACTTAACTTTAGCCAATAATTATCACTTTGAGTTAACCGTTCTTTTTTTTTTTCTCTCTCTTACTGTGAGACCTTAAGTTACATAGTCTTTCAACCACATTGGCTTCCTTCGACAACGATGCCTTTTTGCTTTGATGTTGACACTTTCAAGTAGTGGAGCAGAAACTGGGCTTCAAAATCCTTGCTTTACACTTTGTGTCCAGGTATGCTTTCATCTTTCATCAGCTTTTGCATTACTTTTTTTCTCAGTTCATTCATGTCAGGGTTCAGATTGCACTGTGGAAGGCCTGACAATTTTGTTTTTATTTTCCTCCCAAACAAGAGCTCGAAACGAGGCATTCCTGTGGTAGCATGGGGTGTAGCTGTGTACTGTCACAAATCATGGGTTCACTGACTCATTCTCGCTCTGTCTGTGTGTGTGTCTGTGATGGTGTATAAGACCTGTGCATTCTGTCCTGTGTTGTCAGATCGTCGGTGTTGCTACCATGTTCCCTGGTTGTGTTTGAGTCTCCTTGTTCCTGTTCTTCACCTCCTCTGGATTATTGTTCCTGTCTTCTGTGGATTTCATTCTGGATTCACCTCGGAGAAACACGGCTGTCCATTGCGTCCCTGCGCTGCTAAGAGTGACTGTTTATTTGCACATGCTTCATCTGACTCTTCCTAGTTTGGACTTTTCTAAATAAACTGTTATATATTTCACTACTGAATCTTCCTTTGTGTTTGTGACTCTATATTTTTGCAAGAATTCTACAATATATGATGTCCATCAAGCCATCTCTCTCTCTCCACAGTCAGAATGACATTCTTCAGTACCTTATTCCAACGCTCAACAACTCAATTTCCTTCAGGATGGTATATGGAGGTGCGAATGTGCTTGACATCTCTTTCTTGCAGGAAATGTTTGAACTTGGATGACAGAAACTGAGGTCTGTTGTCGGTGACAATCTCCAATGGATTCCCATTTTGGCTGAACACTGATCTCAGAAAACTGGTAATGGTAGACGCAGTCACGTGAGGTGCGAATGTAACCTCTGGCTATTTGAGTGGTATTTAATTAATGTAATGGCATATCTGCAGCTAACAGGGCCTATCTCAAAAGGACCCACCACATCAATGCCCAGTTTCTGCCACAGACGGGCTGGATACTCAACTTGGGTCAGTGGTGCATGTGTGGTTCTAGCTGTCTTATGTTTAAAGAATTAGTTCACTTTCAAATAAAATTTTCCTGATAATTTACTCACCCCCATGCACATCCTGATATGCTGAGTTAGATGCGTTCCTGGGTCAACATTTTTGTTGATCCTGGAACAACATTCTAGTCTGAAAATTTAGTCTTAACCCTATTCCTACCCCTAAACCTAACCTACCCAAGTTATCCCAAAAATCAGAGGGAAATGATAGATGAATAACACTGTTGTAGAAGCACCAATTCATGATTTTATGCCTAAACTTAACATAATCTGTAAACTTGTCCCTCAGATCTGATGTTCATGTCTTTCTTTCGTCAGTCGAAAATAAATTAATATTTTTGATGAAAACATTCCAGGATTATTCTCCTTATAGTGGACTTCAATGGACTCCAAATGGTTGAAGGTCAAATTACAGTTTCAGTGCAGCTTCAAAGGGCTTTAAACGATTCCAGACGAGGAATAAGAGTCTTATCTAGAGAAACGATCAGTCATTTTCGAAAAAAAATACAACTGTATATACTTTATAAACACAAAATATCGCCTTGAACGTACTTGCGCTTTCTGCATTCTTCAAAATGCTTACGCTGTATGTCCTATACCTTTCCTATTCTTTTAAATGACCAATCGTTTCTCTAGATAAGACTCTTATTCCTCGTCTGGAATCATTTAAAGCCCTTTGAAGCTGCACTGAAACTAATTTTGACCCTAAACCGTTTGGAGTCCATTGAAGTCCACTATAAGGAGAAAAATCCTGGAATGCTTTCATCAAAAACTTTAATTTCTTTTCGACTGATGAAAGAAAGACATGAACATCTTGGATGACATGGGGGTGAATAAATTATCAGGAAAAGTTTATTTAAAAGTGGACTAATCATTTAAGTTGGTAGGGGACACAGGTTGCAATTGTGGACTGTACAAGCGAATCCATCTTGGGCCACCAATATAAGTCTCTGAGAACAGCTGACAGCAGGGTGGTGATGGCAGCTACCGTTTCTGGTTCAGAGTCAGAGTCATAGTTCATTTCATTTGGCAAACAGCTCCGCATTTGTACTCCCTGTCATAATTGAAGCAGAGCAATCTGGTAGACCTTCAAGCCACTCTAAGTCCAGTGCGTCCCATGCCCTTAGTAGTCAACGGGGTAGTCAGGATTTGTCTGATCTTAATTTGAATTGTTTGCCCCACAGGTACGTTCTCCAGCACTCAATAGACCAGACACAAGTGAGGGCTTCTTTTTCAACTACAGAATATTTCCTCTCTGCAGCTGTCAAAGTTCTGGAAGCAAAAGCCACAGTCCTTTCTGACATATCTGGATGGATCTGAGTCAGGATACCACCTATGCCATAGTCCGAAGCATCTGTTGTAACAATTGTGGGCAAAGCAGGGTCAAATAAAGCCAATGCAGGGCTCTCTGCAATCAGTTCTTTCACTTTCTGGAAACTTCTGTGTGCTTTGGTGGTCCATGTGAATTTTGCGTCTCCTCTGAGCACATCTCTCATAGACTCAAGAACTGCTGCGTAGCTCGGAATAAATTTAGCATACCAAGCAGTAAGACCTAGAAACGATCTTAGAGTGGACGCATCCGAAGGAGCTGAGGCATTTTGTATTGCCTCCAAGTGGCTGTTGTCTGGCATCAGTCCTTCTTTTGAAATGGTACACTGCAAAAAATGCTGTTCTTACTTAGAGTTTTTGTCTTGTTTCTAGTCAAAATATCTTAAAGTTCTTAAATCAAGAAGCATTTTCTTGACAAGTAAAAATTATTTTCTTGTTTTTAGGAAAAATAAGTCAAAATTAAGTGAGTTTTTCCTTAAAACAAGCAAAATAATCTGCCAGTGGGGTAAGCAAAATAATCTTATATCAAACCAAAATAAGATATATAATCTTGTTTTCAGTTTGGATTAAGATTATTTTACTTACCCCATTGGCAGATTGTTTAGCTCGTTTTTTAAGGAAAACTCACTTAATTTTGACTTATTTTTCCTAAAACAAGAAAAAAATTTTTACTTGTCAAGAAAATGCTTCTTGATCTAAGAATTTTTAGATATTTGGACTGGAAACACAATATTCTAAGTAAGAATAGCATTTTTTGTAGTGTATGTCCCAGGAATGTGAGTTTCTCCTGGTGGAACTTACATTTTTCGTCATTTAGACGCAAACCTGCTTCTTGCAGTTTGTGCTGCACTGCTTTGAGGTGGGCATCATGACTGGCAGCAGAATCACCAAATACAATAATATCATCCACATAAAACTGGACACAGGGAACACCTTTGAGGATGATAGACATCAGTTTTTGAAATGCTGCTGGGGCTAATCCATAACAGACTCTCTTAAGCGGAACAGGCCATCCTGTGTTATAATGGGAGGCAGTGAAGCAACGCTTACGAGTGTCAGCAGATAATTCTCAAACATTTGCATCCATATTCCAAATGGAATTGTTGGTTCTCCATGACATTGTAAGTATGTAGGAGGAAGATGGACTGCAATCCTCATCGCCAGTTTTTTTGTGTAGTAATATAAATCAAGACATATCACATTCAAGTAACTCACACGGTTTCTTTTTATCACTGCATGTTTAAAAACAACATTGTTTAACAACATGTTTAAAGACACAACACTGCTGTAGATCACGACGTCACACTTGCCTTGATGGCAACAGAGTTCTGGCCGAGTATTAGATTAGTATTATATCGTATTAGAGCCTTAGGGGTCTTCTTCCTGACAAGAGTTATTTTAAATAGCTGTTGGATTATTTGGGGATCAATAGTCTCTGGATTATGCTTCAAGAAGCAAAGAGTAACTTTGGTCTTTGGTCTACATTCTACAATACATATATATATATATATATATATATATATATATATATATATATATATATTTTATATTTTATTTTTGATCCTCAGGTGTGTTTGGTGTTACAGATGGAGTAATGTCAGTGTCAGTGATGCAGGGAGATTCTGTCACTCTACTCACTGGTCTTACTGAAATACAGACAGGCAAAAAGCTGCAGTGGATGATTCAAAACGACACCATAGCAGAGATTGATAGAAAAACCAACAAAACCTCAGTACCTGGGAATCTACGTTTCCAAGGCAGACTGAAGTTGAACGAGACGACTGGATCTCTGACCATCACAAACATCAAAACCACAGATTCTGGAGTTTATCAACTAAAAATCAGGGGCAAAAAGGGGGCTAGATACATGAAATTCAGTGTTTCTGTACGTGGTGAGTAACTCAGTGTCTGTGAAGATGAATAATGATTATAATACACAACCCAAATAACAGTTCATTTATTTAATAAACTAAATGGATGAGCAACAACTGGTAAAGATGTAATAATGTTGGTATGTTAAAAAACATGACGATGTTCAGAGCAACATGTGAGATTTTTGTAAAGGAAATTATATTATTATAGGAGTTGCTATCCTGAATCTTGAGAGAGATGAAAAGAGTTGCATATGCAATTATTTTCCCATATAGTGATCATAGAATATAGTTTTCTGACAAAATATTTATATATCATTTAACATCAAAACATTTAAATCACAAGAATTTCTTTGCAGTATTACTATTGACAATTTTTGGAGGGCTCAGACTCAAAGTGAAATGCCATTCATAATCCAATATTACTTCCATAATGTGACTAATATATCAGAGTGAAACAGGATATTCTTTGAGAGAATATGTAGAAATTTATTTAAATGTCAAGTTTACAGATTACATCCAAATATGACATATGTCTAATAACAGAATCATATTCTCACCATTAACTAACTGTAATTATACAGAGGGAGAATGAAAGATTTATTTTATAGTATGATGTGTAATATTATATGTTCCCAGGACGTCGCTAGAGGAGGCCAATCTACTTCGAGTGTAACTAAAACGAGCCAATGCACATTGGCAGGCAATCATATGCATCAGCTGCTCGCCTCGCAGCGCGGGTATATAATGAGCAGCAGGTGCGTTGCATCTTCAGCTTTTCGCTTCGGAGCCGAACGGTGTTTGTTCCTGTTCTCTGCAAGCGAGTGTCTGCTAGAAGACGAGTCAAGCTTTTTGGTTGAACTTCTCTTTTTTTCCGAGTGCGGGCGAACAGCACAGCAGCGGGGTCGAAGTCCTCTCTTTTTCTGTTTTTGTTTCGTTTGCCGTTTTTGAGCAAATAGCTGTTTGACAGCGTCAGAAGGCTGTTCTCACGGCCGGTACGGTGCGCTTTTGAGCGCTGAAAAGCCGTTTTTACGGCTGGTAAGAGTGAGCGCCTTCAAAGAGAGAGAGAGCACACACGACAGGCTGCACACAATCCCTGTCTGTGTTGCGGTGGCCGTTCCCCTGCGTGCTTCAGCACTTCTAAAAGAGTAAAGTCCCTGAAAGAGCTTACACAAGTAGATTCACGTCTTTTTAAAGATGACATCCTACTTGTGTTTCTGGATGCGGTCGTTCCTGTCCTCACTGACGGCCACGATCACTGTTTCACATGTCTGGGCGCGTGCTGAAACGATGTTCGTGGGTGTTCATGTTTTCATATGAGAACATGATCACGTCGACACGCCGGTCGTGACTCTTCTTTCTCCGGGAAGCTTGAGTCCCCTCTGTTGTTGGCCAGCTGCCGCTTGTGTGTAAAAGCATAGCCGCGGGTCTGCCGTGGAGATCAACAAGAGCAAACCTCTCGCTCCTCTGCGTGTCGTGTGCCGCCGAGCTGCAGCGCGGGTTGTCACGGCAACCCAGCGCTCGCTCGGCGCACTCTAGATGCGCGGTTCCCTTGCATAATCTCCATTGTAGCGCCCTCTCTGGTGCACCAGAAGAGGTCTACTTTGCTGATATGGCTTGGGTGACATGAGGTTGAGGGGTTCCTTCAGGGAACCAACCCCCTAGGGCCCCTCCCTCTCTAGCGCATTGCAAGCTGTGCAGTTTCTGGATTGGATTGCTGGTCCTTCTCATAGGGGAACCTAGCATTTCATTCAGAGCTCCAGCTGAGGGACAGACGTCGATTGCAGCATCGGAGAGAGTGCTGTTATGCTCTGGAAATGAGGGTGACGCTGCCCACTGTAATGGTGTGTGCTTATGCTGACTCAGATTCGGAGTTTACAGCCATGCTTTCCTGGTTCTTCCAGATGTGCATGGAAAACTTGGCAGTATGGGGGTATATTGGTGCCATAAATATGGAATGCCAAAGGTGCCAAAATCTGCATAAGTTTTTCCTCTCTCACTACCCTCTTGGATGGGGTGGCTGTACACAGACCACACCCACCCTGCATGTGAGGCCAAGGCACTCTTTTTGCATGAGGGTAGTTCTGTGCTGGGGTTGAGCTGCGCTTGTTGACTAACCGTGATCAAAGTCCCTCAGGCCCTCAGCCAGACGATGTCCACCTCAGTGGTCCAGAAGTGCCCCCTGGCTTACCTTGTGAGGTGTGAGAGGTTGTCAAGCTAAATGCTTTCTCAATGCTCCCATCTTACGAGGTGGCCTTTTCGGTGACACTGTCGAGGACTGAGCCCAGCGGTTCTCCTCAGTTAGTAGCGGATCGGGGAGCTTCCCATGACAAACCATTGAGTTCCTCTTGGGCCGCCCCTCAGTCTGCTCATCACCAAGGGTGTCGTCCCCTGCAAGAAACTCCGGCCCAGCAGGCTCTGCTGTGTCCATTGCGGGGAGATGACGCCTCCCGTCTCTGCAGCTGTTTAAGTGGTTGGTGAGAATCACCCCTGAGACGGGTTGCTCTTCCACCCCTGGAGGAGGGCCGGGTGGTAAATCCTTTTATTGGGTTTGTTTCTGTTCCGCCACTGACCCAAGAGGCAGCGGTACCCAAATTTAAAAGAGCAGTTCCTCCATTTCCAGGTCTGAAGAGGGTTTGGAGAGCAGTGGGAGGAGAAAAACCTCACCACTCTCATCCCCCTCTTCTGTCGCCAGCGGACAGCAGCGAGCAGCGGGCAGCCAAAGCCTCGACTGCTCCCTCTGTCCATCCGTGGAGCCAGGTAAGTGTTGCCTAGCACACTGTGACGCCGCTTCGGGCCGCCTCACAAAGAGAGCCCCCCGAGCCGCGTCCCTGTGTTCCACCTCGCTGCCCTGCTGCGGGTACACCGGTGGTCCCTTTGGTCCCGCTTGTACGGTCTCTGCGAGCCTGGTTAGCGCTCCCCAGTCCGTCTCGCTGGCTCCTTCGGACCATCAGGTTCGGCTTTGCGATTCAGTTCGCCCGGCATCCCCCCCAAGTTCAGGGACGTCCTCTTCACTACAGTGAAAGATGCCGATGCCCCTGTCCTGCGTGCGGAGATCGCAGTCCTACTGGCGAAGGACGCGATAGAGCCGGTCCCTCCAGCCAATTTGAGGTCGGGGTTCTACAGCCCCTACTTCATTGTACCCAAGAAAAGCGGCGGGTTACGACCGATCTTGGACCTGCGAGTTTTGAATCGGAGCCTCCACAAGCTACCGTTCAAAATGCTCACACAGAAACGCATTTTCGAGTGCATCCGTCCCCGAGATTGGTTTGCAGCGATCGACCTGAAGGACGCGTACTTCCTTGTTTCGATTCTTCCGCGACACAGGCCATTCCTGAGATTCGCGTTCGAAGGTCGAGCATATCAGTACAGAGTCCTACCCTTCGGGCTGGCCCTGTCTCTCCGCGTCTTCACGAAAGTCGTGGAGGTAGCCCTTGTTCCCATGAGAGAACAGGGATTCTCAACTATCTAGACGACTGGCTCATTCTAGCACAGTCTCAGGATCAGTTGTGCGAACACAGGGACTTGGTGCTCAGTCACCTCAGCCAGTTGGGGCTTCGGGTCAACTGGGAAAAGAGCAAACTCGCCCCAGTGCAGAGGATCTCTTTTCTCGGTATGGAGTTGGATTCGGTCGAACAGATAGCACGCCTCACAGAGGAACGTGCTCGGTCGGTGTTGAACTGCCTGAATAAGTTCAACGGCAGGACAGCGGTCCCACTGAAGTTCTTTCAGAGGCTCCTGGGGCATATGGCGGCTGCAGCGGCTGTAACACCGCTCGGTCTGCTTCATATGACACCGCTTCAGCACTGGCTTCACGGCCGAGTTCCGAGATGGGCATGGCAGCGCGGCACATTCCGGGTGCCAGTCACTCAGGAGTGCCGCCAAACCTTCAGTCCGTGGTCGGACCCTTTGTTTCTCCGGGCAGGAGTGCCCCTAGAACAAGTGTCCCGGCATGCTGTGGTTTTCACAGATGCTTCTGTCACCGGCTGGGGTGCCACGTACAACGGGCATGCAGTCTCAGGGGTTTGGACGGGACCCCATCTGCATTGGCACATCAATTGCCTCGAGTTGCTGGCAGTACGCCTTGCTCTGAGCCGCCTCAAAGGCCTGCTTCGGGGCAAGCATGTACTGGTCCGTACGGACAACACTGCGACCGTTGCGTACATCAACCGTCAAGGTGGTCTACGCTCCCGTCGCATGTCGCAACTCGCCCCCCATCTCCTCCTGTGGAGTCGGAAGCATCTGAGGTCGCTTCGCGCCATTCATGTTCCCGGTGTGCTCAACCGTGTGGCCGACGAGCTATCACGAGCTGCGCTGCCAGGAGAGTGGCGACTCCACCCCCAGGTGGTTCAGTTGATCTAGAGAGAATTCGGAGAGGCTCAGGTAGACCTGTTTGCCTCACCAGAAACCTCCCACTGCCAGTTGTTTTACTCTCTGACCTAGGGGACACTCGGGACAGATGCACTGGCTCACAGCTGGCCCCGGGGCCTGGGCAAATATGCGTTTCCCCCAGTGAGCCTACTTGCACAGACCCTGTGCAAAGTCAGGGAGGACGAGGAGCAGGTCTTGTTAGTTGCGCCTTACTGGCCCAACCGGACCTGGTTCCCAGAACTCTCACTCCTCGCGACAGCCCCTCCCTGGCCCATCCCTCTGAGGAAAGACCTTCTTTCTCAGAGACGGGGCACTCTTTGGCACCCGCGTCCAGACCTCTGGAAACTCCATGTCTGGTCCCTTGGACGGGACGCGGAGGTTCTAGGCGACTTACCCCCTGAGGTACTTAACACCATAACTTCGGCATGTGCACTGTCTACGAGACGTGCTTACGCCTCGAAGTGGAACCTGTTTGTCGAGTGGTGCTCTTCTCGCCGGGAAGACCCCCAAAGATGCTCGATCAGAGTCATGCTTTCCTTCTTGCAGCAAGGGTTGGAGCGTAGGCTGTCCCCCTCCACCCTCAAAGTCCATACTGCTGCTATATCCGCTTACCACGACCACATAGATAGCAAATCTGTTGGTCAGCACGACCTGGTCATCAGGTTCCTTAGGGGGCGAGACGGTTAAATCCTCCTCGTCCCCCCTCCATACCCTCTTGGGACCTCACTCTGGTGCTGAGAGCACTTCAGATTGCTCCCTTTGAGCCTTTGCTGTCAGCAGACTTAAAGATTCTGTCTATGAAGACTTTGCTGCTGGTGGCATTGGCCTCCATCAAGAGGGTAGGGGACCTGCAGTCATTTCGGTCGACGAATCGTGCCTGGAGTTCGGGCCGGGTGATAGCCACGTGGTACTAAGACCCGGCCTGGCTATGTGCCCAAGGTTCCTACCACTCCCTTCAGGGTCCAGGTGGTGAGCCTGCAAGCGCTGCCCTCGGAGGAGGCAGACCCAGCCCTGGCTTTACTCTGTCCAGTTCGCGCTTTGCGACTGTACATAGACAGAACCCAAAGCCCCAGGACCTCAGACCAGCTCTTTGTCTGTTATGGAGGCCAGCAGAAGGGAAAGGCTGTCTCCAAGCAGAGGATGGCCCACTGGATAGTGGATGCCATCGCCCTGGCTTACCAAGCTCAGTGCGTGCCCTGCCCGCTCAGGTTGCATGCTCACTCCACGAGAGGTGTCGCATCCTCCTGGGCGCTGGCTCGTGGCACCTCGCTGACAGACATTTGTAGAGCTGCGGGCTGGGCGACACCTAACACGTTCGCTAGATACTATAGCCTTCGTGTCGAGCCGGTCTCCTCCCGTGTTCTCGCCACAGGTCAGAGGCACGGAGAGGCCCGGCTTAGTGTCGGCTTGCTGCGCTACATGCGCTTCTTTTCTCCAGAGAGTCCCTACAAGGCAGACCCTGTCGAGTCCTCCGATATCCCTTCGGCAGCCGACGTGGCGGAGTGTCTGGCGCCAGGCCTATACTCCGTTGTATCCTTGAGAACCGGGTTTAGGCTGGGTTCCATATGTGTGACCCTACGGGGATCCCATATGGTTGGTTCCTCGGTTGCTCCTAAACGAAGCCCGTGTCTTTCCCTCTGGGAGAACCTACCCTTCATCGGGTTGGAGTCACCCCAGCTCTTCCATATGTAGCACAGCCCTACAGGGTTAGTCCATATGTACTTCTCCACATAACTCCTTCGGGGAAGGATGTGGCTTCCGCAGCGTTCCTTTCCCAGCAAAAGGGTACGCTTTCCCAGCGTTATCCAATAGTCTCACTGAATGGGTTTTGGGGAACAGCAGTGATCGACTCTCTCTGTGTTAGCCCTGTCCCACCATCCTCAGGCAAGGGGGTTCAGGTGGCTTACAACAGAGCGCTGGAAGGGGGCAGCTCCTGTGGCGCTTTGGTAGGGATTCCTATTCGTCGGTCTGTCCGACGTACGTCGAACGTGACCGACTGAATGGGACGTCTCGGTTACAAAGGTAACCCTCGTTCCCTGAAGGAGGGAACGGAGACGTACGTCCCGTCGCCACAGTCGCTGTACCCCGCTGATGCTGCCGCCTATCCGGTTCGGCTCCTCAGCGAAAACCTGAAGATGCACGCACCTGCTGCTCATTATATACCCGCGCTGCGAGGCGAGCAGTTGATGCATATGATTGCATGCCAATGTGCATTGGCTCGTTTTAGTTACACTCGAAGTAGATTGGCCTCTCTAGCGAGATTCCTATTCGTCGGTCTGTCCGACGTACGTCTCCGTTCCCTCCTTCAGGGAACGAGGGTTACCTTTGTAACCAAGACGATATATTTTATCCAGCAAACATTATATTCAGGAATTGGAAAAAAAGACAAAATATACTTTTGATTCTCTTACATTTGTACACATATATTTTTGTACATTTGCACTACAGAAATGCACTATTTTGTGAAAATGTGATTTTTGTCAAATTATTGAAATACTAACTTGAAAATCTTAAAGTTTTTTCACATTTAAATTAGATTTTGAGTCACAGATTTTCAGGGTTCCAGACATTTTTCTCTTATAGCACATGTAGATTTAAAAGTGATAATTGTAGTGTTAAAGTGTGAAAAGTGTTGCAGCATTATAAGCTTCATATTTTTGAAACGTTCCTGTTTGTTCCTCAGATGGGTTTCGTGTTGGTACATATGGAGCAAAGTCAGTGTCAGTGATGCAGGGATATTATGTCACTCTACTCACTGATCTGCTGAAAAAAAGACATATGGTCAGATACTGTGGAGGTTTAAAGGCGACATCATTGCTCGCTTAAACAGCGCTGATAACAAATGGAGTAACATCTATCTGATCAGTCAGACTGGAGACCTCACCATCAAAAACATCCATAATGATCAGGCTGGAGTTTATGTAGTGGAGATCAACACTGGCAGTGTGATCTTATACAGATCATTCCGTATTACTCTTAACGGTGAGTAGCACAAACTTTCTATGAATACTGTAAGATTTTGGTAGAGTCTAATGATGATGATGTAAACATGTAAACTGACACTTAATGAACAGAATTACTAAATGCACTAAATAAAAACTAGGGTTTGTGAGAGTATGCAGGGGGTTCATTATTTTATAAAAACTCATTATTGCATAAAAATAGCAATACAGATAGAGATGCAATAAAATACAGCTATTATCGAGGTTCAAGCGCTTTAGGCCTTTAAAGGATTAGTTCACTTTCAAATAAAATTTTCCTGATAAATTCCTCACCCCCATGTCAGTCGAAAAGAATTAAGGTTTTTGATGAAAACATTCCAGGATTTTTCTCCTTAGTGAACTTCAATGTCCTCCAAACGGTTGAAGGTCAAAATTACAGTTTCAGTGCAGCTTCGGGCGACCCGGAGATGTTCGCATCCACAACTATCTCGATGACTGGCTCATACTAGCTCACTCTCAGGGTCAGTTATGCAAACACAAGGACTTGGTGCTCAGTCACCTCAGCCAGTTGGGCCTTCAGGTCAACTGGGAAAAGAGCAAACTTCTTTTGTGCACGTGATTTCTTGTCAGCGCTTTAGCGCTGGTCTATGACTGGAAAAATAATAGTTGGAAAAGAAACGATACATGTCGCATTAAACTTGCAGATTTTAGAATGTTGTAGGGCAGTTCTTTTGCAATTAATTACTAGTTTAATCTTGTCTTGCCTGGATCTAGTGTAAACTTGTGAACACCCCCCTTTCAAAAATCTTGCTTCCAACATCCCTGGACCAGGACGCTTCATGCCAATTTCCAAGTCAATCGGACTATCGGACTAGTTTATAGCTGTTTTCATGCTTTTTTCCCGTTATAGCACCTCAAAGTGCAATTTGTTTTTACTATGACAACAAATTGAGCCCATACACAAGTGTACCAAGTTTGGTGAAAATATCTCATTCCGTTTACGAGTTATAGCGATTTTAGTAATAGTGGCCCCGCCCATTTTGAATGTTTTGACGCCCCTTAGCAACCGTGAATTAAATTACAACTTTTTTTGATATTTAGGCTGCGTCCGAAATTGCATACTTCCCTACTATATAGTATGCGAAAAACAGTATGCGAGGCGAGTAGTATGTCCGAATTCATAGTTCGAAAAACAGTAGGCGAGAAGTACCCGGATGACCTACTGCTTCCGCCGAATTCTGTAGTAGGCATACGATGGACGCTGCGCTATCCCGTGATGCCACAGGAGAGGATTCTTCATATTCAAAAATGGCGGAAAGCGGCGATATGCAGCTCATTCAAGTCCTTAAGTACCTCAGGGAAAAACGTAGCTGTCAACCCTCCCGTTTTTTCCGGGTTTCTCACGTATTTTAGCTCTTTTCACTGTCTAGTATTTCCCGTAAAATATCCCGTATTTTTACGCTCTGATTATATCTGTGTCTGAGAAGTGGCTTGCACTTGACCACGGGCGATGTGCATGAGCGAACGCGTCTTTCCGCGCTCATGGAAAAGGCTTGTAGTGTAATGGACATCTGGAGAAATGGGAACTGCGACTGCAAAGGGCACTTTCACTTTCACGATCAAAGTGCACGCCATTGGCATTGTAAATGCAGTATACAGATTAAATGAGATTATCACTTTCGTTCACTTTTAGATTCTCTTTATAGATGCCATCAAACCTTTCTAGATGTATTACCGAAATCAAAACAGTCCATGTTCAGTCATTGTGCGTCAACAGAGATCAGCCTTCAAATTTCAATTGACATTATACCATCGACCAAACGTTAGTACTTTGATCGATGCGCGTGTTTCTCCGTTCGAGAGCGATCCGAAAGCTCACAGAAACTGAAAATGAAAATGGTCTCATTTGAAAGATACTAAAAGCTGATTGATTATCAAAAGTGCAGGGTCCTGACCCCCTGTCCCCAGTGCGTGTAAAAAAAACGCAAATGTTCACAGCTATGGTGTATTGTGGTTAAATTGCACTTGTTTAACATTATGTAAGTAACTGATTATTGAAAGTTTAACAATGTAATGAGAAGATTAGAGTTGGCTGTAAAAAGATGTTTAATCAGGCTTCGAGCATCCGCTTGCACTGTTTTATTTAACGGAGACGTTCGTTGTTAAGCAGTTTAATGAGATTAGAAACTTAACGGACAGCAACATCCAGGCGGCAGTAGTTTATAGGGCTCACAGTTTGTAGTTTTTTTTAGAATATGTATATTTTATCATTGTATTTATTTGTATATATTGTATATAATATTAGGCTATGTTGTGTATTTCTCTCGCCCTCTCTGTCTATCTATACATTATTTATTTATATATAATGTATTCAAGTTTGTTTATCGATTCCTGTCTTGTTTCTCGTGTATTTTTATATGCATTCATTTTTAACAATAAATTACTTGATTTCGTTGCTTCAAATCAGCCTCTGTCGTGATATTCACAGATGTATTTTTATTCTGAGGTAAATTTCCTAGCTAAATAGGTGATTATACTTTGACATATTTAACAAACTGATGAAAAAAGCGTTATCTGCGAGCAGCTGACCGACACCTCCTTTGAGCTGTTGATTGAATCGACGTTAAAACAACGATGAAAGCGGTAAGCATTAATAAAAAACATTGCTGATGAAAGCGGAGTAGAGCAGGCCCTTTAAATTTTCACGCTGTTGTGAAGACGCATGACACGTGACAACATTAACATGACAGATGAAGTACGTCCGAATTCCATTCATACTACCCATATTCATACTATATAGAACGTACTGTTTTAACGGTCGGGAAGTACGTTCAAATTCAAATGTAGTACCTGCTCATGTAGTATGCGATTTCGGACGCAGCCTTAGTCTCCAGAGAACATTTCTGCACTGGTTTGGTTCTGATTGGGCGAAAAATCTACGACTAACTAGTTTGTAAAAGTAGGTCATGGACAAAATTCAAAATGGCAGAATTTTTTTCCAGGCGCAAATGAAATCAGAGATATACTTTTTAAGCCAAAGTTTCCAACAATATAAGGCACTTGAGTCTACAACAAACGGTCTAGGAGTTATGAGTAGTTTTGGCCTACAGTTTTTGCTTTTTTGTTAGCTGTAGCCCACCTACTGGCTAATCGGGGTCATACTCTGTCAGTCTCTCCCCAAACTGAGACCATCTGGCCAAGTTTCAAATCTCTAAGCCTTAAGGTTTAGTCTGCACGATCAGTTTTACGGCGGAAGAAAAATAATAAAATTCTTACAATTACAACAGAGTTTCAGCACTACGTGTTTGAACCCCTAATAAACTATTTTAAAATAAAAACAACCAAAATAAAACATACTATAAAAAAGGTGACATTTTATTTGTTTGCCTGCATGTGACCATCAACCAACATCTTCAGAGGCATTTAAAGAACTTTTGAGTCACAGGTGGACCTTTATTCTTCTTCTTTCTTTTCCTTGAGAATTTGTCTATCTTTATGAGTATTCATCATTCTGGTTTGTGAAGCAAACTTATCTTACCACAGTATCAGTCAGGAGCGTTTAGGGTTGGAAGAGAGAAGTCATATCACACAGAGCCAGAGATCGAGTGCTTATTTACCAGTAAACTGGATGCATTTTTACTGTTCATAACTCTTTCTCACATATCTTTATATCTTTCTAATTAACTTTTTGGTGCTTGTCTGTCATGAGAGTATTTAGCACACATCACTGCAGGTTATTATTTCTAATCGACGTGATCACTGGTGTTTGTTTCTGAACTGAACTTGCTCATCTTTATTCTCTTAAGCAGTAACTCTGATCAGTTTAGTTTATAGATGTTTGTAAATCCTTCTATTCTATTCAATTCTTTTTTTGTATATGTTTACTGCAATTATTGTACAACAATATTATAGAAATGCATATAACTACTACTACTTCTTCTTTTTCTTCTTCTTTTCAAACTGTTCCTGATTGTATTCCAGGTGTGTTTAGTGTTGATGGAGTGAAGAAAAGGTCAGCGATGAAGGGAAAATCTGTCACTCTACAGACTAGAATTATTCATAAACCAGAAGACGATGTGATAGTGTGGACGTTTGGACCTCAAGACACTGCTTTAGCAAAAACTGACATGCTGAATAAAGAATTCATTTATAACAACGATGTAGATTTAAAGGCAGACTGGAAATGAACCCCATATCTGGAGATCTCACAGTCAATTACTTCAACACTGAAGTCTCAGGAGTTTATAGAGTGAAGATCATCAAGAGAACATATACATTACTGAAGATCTTCAGTGTTACTGTCTATGGTGAGTGCTTCAAGTCTTTAGATGTGTGCTCTGTGAACAACGTTATGGTGAAATAAGTTGGAAAAGATGCATCTGTTAAGATCAGATTTTCACTCAGGTTATACAGAGCTGATGTTTATAGTGTTTGTTATAGATCAGACACTTTCACACTAATGTCTGTCTTTATTGTCACAGATCCACGTCCGTTTTCAGGTTCTAAAGTTAAAAAAATTGTGTCGGGAATATGTGGGTCCATTGCTCTGGTTTGTGCTGCAGCTGTTTTTTACTGGAAGAAGTATAGACAATCAAGACAAATGTGTAAGTATCACATACAGATCATTTAGCAAGAGACAAATGTGAAGTTATTTTGTTTTTTAAATAAATAACCATAATCAAGTTTTTTTTTTTTTCACACAAGCTGTAATTAACAGTGTTTCTGTTTTTAATGAAGAATATCAGAAGACTGTCACTGATTTTTCTACAGACAGATGAAGCTCACAGTATCAAACTCATTTATCGCAGAAATGATCTGTCTTTTATTTCAGCAGCATTTGCAGCATGTTTGTGTATTTAGTGACTTTATCAAGTTTATTCAGATATTAATAACCTTGACAAGAAACACCATCAATATAGACATTTTAAAGGCTGATCTTGATTCTTCTGAAGAACTTCTGAACTTCATTAATACAAATATAATGACAGAAATGACCTTGATCTGGTTTTAATTATACATTTTACAATTTGTCTTTTTTCTGACTTCACTATCCTTACAAATATTCTGTGCGACACACTGGCTTTTATTCAGATATTAATGTTGTGACATTGAAAATGTAATTTTTACACTCCTGGCTCTCTTTACAACAGTTACTGTTAATTGGTCAGCTGAGAGAGTAAATTTATCAATAACAAATTGTGTAATTGTTACAGCAGGACTCTGAATCTGTGTTGATGACACTCAGCGTGTTAATGTTAATTTAATGTTATTTCTCCTTTTTTAATTTTTTCTTCTATATTTTCTTACAGATGCTGATGCTGGTCAAGAAGCTGAAAGCATGTTTTGAAAACTCTCAACAGCAGTATCTTGTTTCACCACAACAATACATATTAACAGTGGTTGAAGTTTACCCATGTTGTGCTTTTGACATGTGAAAGAGATAAGTGAGAATATCATTTGATTTGGCATTGTTAAATAAATGTGCTTTCATTTATTATGAAGTTGATGTAACACTTAAAACACGTAAAACAGTGAAAAGAGTATTATGTCTGAAACCTCAGTATTCAAAAAAAGAGTAGGCAAGAAAACCCCAATAATAAAGTGTAAATGCCATAAGTGCTTCTCTGCCGCCATCTAGTGGTAATCTCATGTCTTTTTAAAAGTTTTGTTGCCTAGAAGTGTTATTTTTTCCTTAATCTTTAAACTTTTAGTAGTCATATACAATGATATTGATCATATTCCGTTCCTGTATTAAGAGTCAAGACTGATTTAGTGTAATTTATCATGTGTGCTCTGTAATGAACACTTGATAATTGTTACACTTTTACAGAATTTAGCAGAAATAATCTCATGCTAAACTTAACATGTGAATACTTTTGTTCTTATTGTTTTTTATTTGATACTCTTGCACTGTTAATTTCCACATTTTATATTCTTCAGTTGTTGTAAAACCTGCTGAAGCTCAAAAGGATAAACAGAAATTTGCAGGAGATTCATCAATAGATGCTGACTATGAATCAGTGTTTGTTTCTCACACTGAACGAGGATCTTGTGTTTGTGTATAATGGAGAAGTTTCTCTCTCTTTTATAGTCTAAGGACTTTTATTATGAAATTTAAGTATGAGAGAATTTCTGTGTGTGTGTCCAAAACCACATACTTCCCTACTATATAGTATGAAAAGAGCAGTAGGCGAGCGAATAAGTATGTCTGAATCCCTAGTATTCATAAAAGAGTAGGCGAGAATTACCTGGTGACACACTAATTCTCACGAGATTCTGACGTGTGCATACTTGCCTAGGCAATAAATACCCAATAATAAAGTGATTATTCATTGTATTTACCCAGTTAATCAGGTTATAAAAAGATTTAAGAAAGATATTGATTTTAAATATCTGGTTTGTAATCTGTATGATGAGACTATTTATCATCTCTTTTTGAGTGTATTTGCACTAAATTGTTCTGGTGTGATTTTAAGGTTTTTTTTAAGGAGATCTCTGGATCTGACATTAATCTGGAGAACAAAAATATTGTATTTTTTTATGATAAGCCTTTAGAAAAGAAAATTTGTTTTGTTCTTAATTTGTTTATTATTTTAGGAAAATATGATATTCATAAATGTCGGTGGGCAAAAAAAAAAAAAAACTAGTTTAATACAGTTTAAATTTGAGCTTTGTCATTAAATCATTGGAGGGTGTAAGAAACACCAAAGCAAAAAAGACTATAGACTGTGGTAAGGCCTTGAAATTCTGTCCTTTTTAAGAATCTTTGTTTTTATTTTGTTATTAGAGATATGCATTTGATTTCAATACCCCTGTGGATATAGTTATTTATCCTTGTATTATCAGTCTTCAATTTATTATTTTTTAATTTTTTTATATATATTTTTTTGTACTATTGTTATTTTGTTTTGCAATGTATATGTTTTTACTGAATTTCTTGCTGCTGTTAATTTTTTGTTACTGAATAAAGCATTTAAAAAAAAAAACAATAATAAAGTGTAAATGCCATAAGTCCTTCTGTGCCGCCATCTGGTGGTAATTTCATGTCTTTTTTAAAAGTTTTGTTTGCCTAGAAGTGTTAGTTTTCCTTAATCTTTTAGTTTTACAAATCATCACATTAAAATAGGATAATATTTAGAGGTTTTAAGTGCTGGAAAAAGTGTGAAGAACTCTAAAAAGTCCTTGAAAAATGCTTGAATTTCACTCAAAAGTTTGCATGAACCCTGAAATTAATAATGCAAAAGCATTCGAGTATTTCTGCCACAAATACCACAGTTATTAAGCATTACTGCATTAAAGGAACACTCCTTTTTTTGAAAATAAGCTCATATTCCAGCTCCCCTAGAGTTAAGCGCTGCACAGCTCAAATGAGAACCGCGGTTTCGTTTCACTTTCATTTGATGTTTCTCATATGCAACAGAAATGGCAGCTCTTATCAGTTGCGCAATGTGTTGCTCGCACCAGTGTGACCTCTGACAAAATTTAGTCACACTGGCAGAAAAAAGGTCAAAATGCAACCATTTAGTCAGTCTGGAGCCCTGAAATTAATTACTTTTTTACAGTAACATACTGACCCAACACTGTTAGTGACACATTCAACTAATTAACTGTTCGTTTACAGAAATGTTTGACAAAAAACAAGAACACACACACACAGGATACTGAACAACTATTTTATTTCTCTTGTTGAATAAAAAGCTCAGTTTGCCCAGTCTGAAGCCCTCTACGAGCACACCATGTACAACTGCTTTAATTCAGAAAAACAAAGAAACAAAATAATAAACCTGCCAATCAAATTCCTCCAGAGGACTGACCACAACAATCCCATCAACCCTGTAACACACATCTGTCCAGCTTAAACTCTCACACGAGGTTCGATTCGACTTCATCTCGGTATCAGGATTCGTTTCACATCTCAGCACCAATATCTGCGGCTCGCTCAGAGGTTTCCCATCATGCCCTGGTCTGAGTGATCAGACTGCATTTCACTAGCTGCCTGCGGGACATCTCTGCAATTCGTAGTGCTTTTCAAGGGAACGGTTTAGTACGGACCCCCTAAAGTAATTTTTTTCCACCACCATGTCCCTTTTGGTCAGATGGTAAGATGTGCATGTTGTCATTGGTCGACTTCTTAGAGTGCAAAACCAATTACCCTTCACTATCCCTGTGTCTCAATCAGCTCCTGAGGTTGTGAATCAGCTGATTGAGACACACCCTATATCTGAATTTCAGGTCTGGATCTTCCTCAGCACTTGATACAGTGATATGAACAGTGACGATGGCAATGAGTAAATGACAAACTAAACTCTTACAGTCTCAGCTACAACTACAGTGTTTGATGGTCAAAGTATGTTGTTTGTGGGCAGCTAATGAAGGCCATAGGCTGAATTATGCAGATTTTTTACAAACCTGCACAGTAAAGTTTCACTTTAATTACTGGCGACTAATTTCAGGCACTTCAGAATGTTTTTTTTTTTTTACTTTATTTATATTTGCTTTGATCTCATACATTAACAAACAGCTTTATCACTCACTACATGACAGATAATATCTGAAAAAGCATAATTGGAAAAACATGATTTTTAAACTGTTTATTTAATTCAATTTTGAAATGTATCCAAATAAAACAATAATAGAGTAAATTGATAAATAATTTTAAATTGCCTTTAAAAAATGCATTTGCACTTGCTTTAATTTGTTCTTTTGTCACACAGGAAGCAGAGCTCTGAAATTGCCCAACAATACTTTACACCAGTGTTGTAGCACTTGAACTGAAGAAGAGGAACAGATTTGAACTCAAGTCTGTCTCAAGTGTGAGACAGCTCCTCACCCTCTATCTCCTGGGACAGGACAGCACCCAGCCCCCTGTCCGACGCGTCAGTCTGCAACAGAAAAGGGAGAGAAAAGTCAGGAGAGTGAAGCAATGGCCCGCCACATAGAGCAGCCTTCACCTGGGTGAAGGCCTGCTGGCACAGCTCCGTCCACTGGACCGTATCTGGAGCATCCTTTTTAGTTAGATCAGTCAACATTGGTGAGGCCGAATAATTAGGTACAAACCTTCTATAATATCCCGCCAGCCCGAGGAACTGTCTAACCTCCTTTTTGGTCTTGGGGCGCGGACAGGTCGCAATCGCTGCGGTCTTGTCAATTTGGGGACGCACCTGCCCATGCCCCAAGTGGAAGCCCAGATACCTTACCTCCATGCGCCCAATTGCACACTTCTTCAGGTTGGCCGTGAGCCCAGCCCCTCTCAGCGATCTCAGGACGGCTCTCACATGCTGCATATGCCGCTGCCAATCATTACTATAGATAATAATATCATCAAGATAGGCAGCCGCATATGCAGCATGGGGCCGTAAGATCTTGTCCATGAGTCGCTGAAAGGTAGCCGGTGCCCCGAACAACCCGAACGGAAGCGTAACAAATTGGTGTAATCCGAACGGCGTCGTGAAAGCTGTCTTTTCTTTGGATAAAGGCGACAAGGGGATCTGCCAGTACCCTTTCGTTAAGTCCAGTGTCGAATAAAATCGAGCCGCACCTAGCCGGTCAAGCAATTCGTCCACCCGCGGCATTGGATACGCGTCGAATTTCGACACTGCATTCACCCTGCGATAGTCCACGCAGAAACGAACCGAGCCGTCGGTCTTGGGGACCAAAACTATCGGGCTCGCCCAGTTACTGCTGGACTCTTCTATTACTCCCATTTTCAGCATTGCCTCTAATTCGTCCTGAACTACCTTTTTTTTGTGTTCAGTAACCTATACGGCCGGCTGCGAATAACCACGCCCGGCTCCGTCTCGACGTGGTGCTGAATGAGGTTGGTACGTCCCGGCAGGGGAGAGAACACATCTGCAAATTCTGTTTGCAATTTAGATAAATCAGTGAGCTGGGGGCGAGAGGTGATCTCCTCCCGGGATCAGAGCGAGGGATTGAGTTTTTATATTCGCCTCTGGCCCGAGATCATCCTCCCCGCTAATCACCGTCGCCAGCATCACTGATTCTGCCTCATTCCATTTTTTAAGGAGGTTGAGGTGATAAATTTGACGTGCCCCCCTCCTGTCGGACCGTACCACCTCATAATCGAGCTCGCCCACTTGCCGTGTGACCTCAAAGGGTCCTTGCCACTTTGCAAGTAACTTCGAATTTGAAGTAGGGAGCAATACAAGCACTTTCTCTCCCGGTGCAAATTTGCGTAAATTAGACCGTCTGTTATACAGCTGGCTCTGTCTGTGCTGGGCTTGTAACAAATTCTCCATTGATAGCCGCCCCAAAGTGTGGAGTTTTGTTCTCAAGTCCAGCACATACTGAATTTCGTTTGAGATGGTCCGTCCTCCCAAGCCTCCCTTAGGACATCCAGCACCCCACGGGGCTGGCGTCCAAAGAGAAGCTCGAAGGGGGAAAACCCCGTGGAGGCTTGCGGGACCTCTCGCACTGCGAATAACAGAGGTTCTAACCACTTATCCCAATTTTTGGCGTCCTCTTGAACGAACTTACGAATCATGGATTTAAGCGTGCGATCTTTGGCACTAACAACTGGGTTGTATCTTCTTTTGTTTGAGTGTCTTGGGTCACTCGATACAACCTATCTTTTATAATCGTGAAATATGGATAAGCAAGCGGACGTCCAGGCTGGAGAGGCTGACCATCAATCATGCAGACCCTTTCAAATGCATGTTTTAGCGTCTCATCGTGAGACTGCTCTAGGGGAAAATCATCGCGTTCCGGAAGAATTAGTCTTCCGGCTTCACTCAGTTCCCCTGCAGCAGAACTTTCCGGTCTCTGATCAGTCTCTCCCACCTGCACTCGCGCCTGCTTACCCCGCGTTCCTTTCCCCCAAGAGGCATCCGAGCATAAACATCCCAATAATTGCTTGAACGAAGGCCAATCCGTTCCCAAAATTATCGGATGCCGGAGGTGCGGGTTAACTGCCACCTCAACACTATGCTTTTGTCCCCTAAATTTAATTATGACGGGCATTACAGGATATCTCACCACATCCCCGTGCACACACCGAACCCCAACCATGCGGCCTGTATCCAATGCCCCAGATGAAATCAGGCTTTGATGAACAAAGGTTTGGTTGCAGCCAGAGTCCACCAAAGCCTGATAGGTACCCCCCTTGATACTCACAGGTATTTGGTACCCGCCAGCTTGACCAGGGGCAGCCTGTGGATCGTCGGGGACCCGGATCATTGTCCCGACCTCCATAACCGGACATTTATCCACAAAATGATCCGGATCCCCACACCGCCAACAGGCCGGCCCAGACCTGCCCGCCGTTCCAGTGGCAGAGAGTGGGCTGAATGGTTGACGCGGAGAAAGGGGAGAAGCAGGAGTGGGGTCCGTCCCGGCAGCAGGGAGTCCCGCCCCCCTGGGTGCCTGTCCCGGGGCAGAACACGAGGTGGGCCGGGCGGACGAGACCTGGGAAGAGGGACAGGTCTAGAGAGAGAGGGGGACAAAAGAGAGGGAGAGAGAGAGGCAGCTGGAAGGGGCTCGCCGACCCCTTGGCACGCCACCATGTGGTCCTCCGCCAATTGGATGGCTGAGTCCAGCGACGTGGGGCGGTGGTACTGGACCCACTCGGCATTTTTTTTTCAGGAGCCGAGTGATAAACTGCTCCAGCACCACGCGATCGATGACCAGGTCCACGTCGCTTCCCTCAGCCAGCAACCATTTGCGGCACGAGTCCCGGAGCTGTTGGGCCATCATGAAGGGCCGGCCGGACTCACCCAGGTCGAGGGAGCGGAAGCGCTGTCGATGCTGCTCTGGGGTCCGACCAACCCGCTGGATGATGGCCCGCCGTAGGTCGTCATAGACCAGGAGGTTCTGGACTGACAGCTGCTGTGCCGCCACCTGCGCTTCTCCTGAGAGGAGCGGGACCGGCCTCATAGACCACTGGTCCCGCGGCCATTTACTCACCTCAGCGGATCTCTCAAAGAGCTCGAGGAAAACTTCTGGATCGTCCAGTGGGCCCATCCTGTTTAGGGGCAGGTGGACAGGCACAGCTGGCTGCCCGGTGGGCTCCCGGGGAACCTCCCGGTCAATCCAGCTCCGGAACGCCTCGTGGTCCTCCTGCTGGGTCTGCAGGATGGCTTGGAAGCACCGCTCCTGATCGCTTCGTAGATCCAGCAGGGCCTGTTGTTGTTCGCGGTGCAGGACCGCGAGGGACGCGATGATCTCCGCAAATGGGGTGGAGGACGATGCTTGCATGGCGACGTGCTCCCGTCTTCCTTCCTGGGTTTCGGCACCAGTGTAGCACAGTTAAGTTCGTAGTTGGGGAAGGAAGAGGACAGGGTCGACGAACAACTGCTGACTGAGACTTTATTTAGTTGCAAAAGGTTAAACAGAAAGACTGTGCAGCGCACAACAACAAAAATAAACAATCCACAAAGGGCTTCACTCCAAGTTCGGTATACACAATCCACAAGGGCTTCACTCCAAGTTCGGTATACACAATCCACAGGGGCTTCACTCCAAGTAACTTGACGTGACTCAGTCAGCAGTTCCCCTCTCTCTCACACACTCTTCTTCTTCTTCTTCTTCTGTGAATTTTATTGGCAGTTTGCAATGTTTGTGCATTACCGCCATCTACTGGACTGAGGTGTGATCACATTGGGTATTGAAGGAAGGAGAGAGAGGAGAGAAAAGAAGAAAAAAAAAAAAAAAAAAAAAAAAACCTTCCCAGAGGATCAGAGCTCAAGCTTCAGCTGGCGCTGCGTGTTCAGCTCCTCCAGCTTCCACCTCAGCTCAGCCTCTCTCACACACTCCTGCTTCTCATGGCGTTTTATCCTGTCTCCGCGCCAATCACTGGAATGAGAAACAGGTGTTCGTGATTTGTATTCAACCCACTCACTTACCAAGCGTCTCCCGCTATTCTCTCCGGTTGCAGACCTCGCTGAACCACGCCCCCCTCGCCACAGCATAGTTTTTAGATAGCAAGCTATAAAATTACAATTGATAAATGAAAATTAACAACTAATTTATGGTTTTCAGTTTTATGTTAATTTTTGTCACTGTAGTTTAATAAGATCAATTTGAATTTTAGAATTTTGAAGGCAAATGTTTTCAAAATTGCAGAACTATCTTTGGCTTTTAGTATTACAGGAAACAGAGGTGTTTATTTCAGCAGAGACACCCTGAGCCTGACACACTATTTTAGAGTTATTTTTGAGTGAAGTGTCAAGATCTATCTGCTCTGTCTCTCTCTCTGGTCATGTTACGGCAAGCACTTTTATGTCTTTGGTAGTTTACCAAGGTTCGGGAGGAACAGGTGCAGATAATTAACCTAACTAGCTCAGGTGGAGAGCATTCAGTTAATCAGTGCAATCATGACAAGAGGTAAAAAATACAGCAGACTTACTCTGTTCGTCTGTCAGTTCATCAGCATCCCTCCTCCACCCCTTCTCCTCACTTCAGTGACAACATTTAATGACTTCTGCAGTCTGAAAATCACCAGCTTAAACCAGCTAAGACCAGCCTAGGCTGGTTTATTTCCAGCAGGGAGGTAAATGCCGTCATCACTGTTAAACAGCAATATTGGTGCTCGAGCCTCTGCCTTCTTCAAAATGAATCAAGTGTCCCTCTCAGACAAATAGCAATGATAATAATGTGGTTAATAAAACAAAATCCATTTGAATTATAATTAACATGACAATGTGTACAATAGTAACGAGTCGCTCAAAAGTCTGAAAATTCCTGTTATTTTTACATATTCGTCAGTATAAGGCATTGCTATGGGTCTACACCACAGTCGCACAATTTCAATGTCACCAACACTTCTGACACTCTTTCAGCCTTTATCTGAAAACAACTGGAGTTTGAATTACAATAGTTTTTAAGAGCTCAATAATAACCATACCTAGACTGTAAAGGCGGACTGATCTTACCTGTTCGGTGTGATGACGTTTAATGTCACCGACAACCTCTGTTGTCCCATTTCGACACTTGTTAGCAACCATCATTTTCAAGACACGTAATGGCTTTAAAAAAATCATGGGGAGGTTAATACTGATGATTTAATGTTGTAGAATAAAACATGACATCACCTACCTTTTAAAGCCATTTAAAAGGTTAGTTCACCCAAAAATGAAAATTCTGTCATTTATTACTCACCCTCATAATCGTTCCACACCCGTAAGACCTTCATTAATCTTCAGAACACAAATAAAGATTTTTGATGAAATACGATGGCTCAGTGAGGCCTGCATAGCCAGCAATGACATTCCTCTCTCAAGATCCATTAATGTACTAAAAATATTTAATCAGTTCATGTGAGTACAGAGTACAGAGTAAAAGGTCAAAACTCCTTAGGCTGGTTTTAATGGACAAAAATATTTCACTATATATTTACTTAAACTATTTGAAATTGTGTCTCTTGTGTATGCAGTGGTGATGTAATAATGTGTGGCCATGCAGAATGAAGTTCCAAAAACACTTTCTCATTTAATATTTTTATTACTATTATTGCCATTTTTACAGTGAAAGAAAGGAACTGGCCTTATGACTACAAATTAGTCACCTATTGTCTGTGTTGTCCGAGAGTTAATTCCTTTTAATCTGTTGGCCAGTAACACATAAGCTTGCCCCACTTGACACTAGCATTACTCTTAGCACTTTGTTTCTTGATCTCCTCCCCGTTACTTCCTGTCTCTCATCTGTCCTGTCAAATAAAGGCAAAAAATGACCCTCCCCTCTTGCCATAAAACAACAACAACAAACTCTCTGCCTTCAGTTATCTCTACTAAAGCTAAGAGATCTGTAACTGCGCTACATGTTTCCTTGTGACTAGAACTGTAGAGTGTTAATTTTATTATTTATATAGTTAATATTAGTATTCTGTGAGCTTTTCAGCTGGAAATGGTCGACGCATTATTTGTGCTCAGTTTGTGGCATATGATTGGTGAGTTACAAGTGTTTTTTATTATAAAAAAGTATTAGTGCAGTCTCACTATTTAAATCAGCATTTCGTTAGCCTCATAGCTTAATTGCCTAAGTCATTCATTTGCAAATTATACTTAGGCAATTATGCTATGAGGCTAACGATTTGCTGTTCATTGCAGACAAAGAGTTTGAGGTCTGTGAAGCTGCATTATAGACAAATATTCATTTTAAAGATTATGAGATCAATCTTTAGTGTGTCAAAATTCTAAGAAATCCAAAGTGTTAAAGTCCCCCTGTGGTGAAAATCAAGTTTTTAATGTTGTCTATATGTCCATGTGGTTTTTAATATGCTTTAAGACAAACTATGTGCAAATTCAGCACCATTTCTGAGTATTTAAAACTGCAGTGAGTCAGTTTAAAATCTCTGGCATTTCTGACGTCACAAACTATCTTGTATCCAATCATGTCAACATGCCGACGGGGTTTAGCATATCATTAATCATGACTGATCTGTAGCAGGAGAGTCTCTAGAGAATATCACGGTATATATTCTGTTGATATAAAAAATCTGGTATATTGGCAATATAGCGGGTGTATGATGTATATAATGATGTTATGATGAATTACATGCCTTTCTCCAGTGATGTTCTGAATTGTTCAAAGTGTTTAAGGACACTGATTGTGAAGACAGCTGTCTGACTTGCGAACGGGAACATGGTTTGTAACATTAACAACACATTATTAGCTGTTTGATATTGTAGTAATAAAAAATAAGCAAAAGGCTAATCATTTAATTACTGTTATGTGTCTGGGTTGTAAAGTGAGTGGAGGCGGGGCTAATTAACATATTCATAGATCCACATATAATAAATGAGGCAAGGGTATAGAGTTACATTCTAGCTATTTTAATGCATGAACAATTTTTTCACAGGAAATGTGAAATTTTTTTTTGTCATTTTGGTGATCAAAGATGAGTTTTAAGGGATAAAATTATTGACTACAGGGGGACTTTAAGACTAGGTCTCAGCTCCTAAATTATTTCAGTGCTGGAGAGGTCTCCATAACCTAGTTAGTCACAAGATGGCAGCAGAGAGGAGGAGACCGCACACTTTCCAACAAAGATATTGCAGTGGAGTTGATGACAGGGAGTTAATAAAACGATAAGCTTGATCGTCAAGGTTTTTTTTTTTTTTTCTTCTTGTAACTGACCTAGTAAGAAACCCCACTCTAAATAAATGCTCTATCTGCAGAAGTAATTACACTTTTGGCGACTGTAAAAACGCAGCAGTGCATCGGTGATGACTTGAGCTTGTCAGTCCACAGGAAGCAGAGTCTTAAATAGCACTATTGTGGCTCTAACCACAACAAACATACAATAAAACAAAAGAAGCTCACAGGAAAAAAGCATGCATTGACTGCAACTTAATCAGTTATTAATATTTCATTGGTCCTCTCTTGATTTTACATGTGTTCATAATTTCTTTGTGATAGCCTGGCCTAAAATGATGTCCACACAATTTGATGTTTCACTGTTATCACAAATAAAACAATTGACTCCAAGCACAACTACACAATATGCTTACAAAATCAAGACATTTTTAAGAATATTTGAATAAAGGGTGAATATGTAAATTTTCCTAGTCCGAACATCACTTTTGGCCACTACTGTATGTCAGTTCATTGAATTTCCAACTGACCGTCAAACCATGCAGCAAAAGCAAACCACTTTTATGAGGATTTCAGGCTTCCCTTGTTGGAGTCATTGATGAAACTCATGTTCACATCATCGCTCCAGCTGTAAATGAAGAGATATATATCAATAGAAAAGGATTCCTCAGCATCAATACTAATTTGTGAAAATTTTGTGCAATGCAAACTGCAATTTTAAATATTAAAGTTTCAGTGTCTTCATGAATGATTTTATTATAATTACATTAAATGATTGGTGAGGTGCTGCAGTGACTTCACTCCTGTAGACTCACTATTGGCTGATTCAGAGGTTGAGAGTGGCCATTTTGGGTTGATATCGTTGTAGTCCTTAGTTCACAACACTTAAAGGATTAGTCCATTTTTAAATAAACTTTTCCTGATAATTTACTCACCCCCATGTCATCCAAGATGTCTTTCTTTCGTCAGTGGAAAAGAATGAAGGTTTTTGAGGAAAACATTCCAGGATTTTTTCTCCATATAGTGGACTTCAATGGAGCCCAAACGGTTGGAGGTCAAAATTACAGTTTCAGTGCAGCTTCAAAGAGCTTTAAACGATACCAGACGAGGAATAAGAGTCATATCTAGAGAAACCATCTGTCATTTTTGAAAAAAAAAAAAATACAACTGTATGCTTTATAAACACAAAATATCTCCATGAACGTATTTCCGGTTTTCACATTCTTCAAAACACTTATGCTGTATGTCCTACGCCTTCCCTATTCTACTTACGTAACGAACGCGGCGCCAGTTTAGTTTTTTTCCATAAATAGAATAGGGGGCAATGTCTCTGCCGCTTATTCCTCGTCTGGTATCGTTTAAAGCTCTTTGAAGCTGCACTGAAACTGTAATTTTGACCTTCAACCGTCTGGAGTCCATTGAAGTCCACTATATGGAGAAAAATCCTGGAATGTTTTCCTCAAAAACCTTCATTTCTTTTCGACTGACGAAAGAAAGACCTGAAATCTTGGATGACATGGGGGTGAGGAAAATTTTATTTGAAAGTGGACTAATCCTTTAAGTGTCACCTCAGTCAGCACTTAAGATTTAGTCTTACACTTTGCTGTCTACTACTCTACTCCTACATTTTTTTTTACTAAGAATCTTGATTCACCTCCAGTAAAAATAATGCAAAGCTTTACAGTACATTTAAATCATATAAAGCTCAAGAAACTAAATCTGTTCAACATTAAACTAAGTTGATCTGTGTCTGTTGCATTTTTGTTCTCAGGTGTGTTTACGTTTGCTGAGACAAATGAAGTGAAAAGAGTTTCAGTGACGGCGGGAGATTCTGTAGTTCTACACAGTGATGTTACTGAAACACAGACATATAAAAATATAGAGTGGAGGTTTGAAAACAGCCGTATAGCTAGAATCAAGAGAGCGATCGGGAACAATCCTCAATATGAGGATGAGAGATTCAGAGACAGACTGAATCTAGATCAACAGACTGGATCTCTGACCATCAGAAACATCAGAACCACAGACTCTGGACTTTATCTACTAACTCTCAAGACTGAGTATAAAGAGTCAATCAAGAGATTCAATGTTACTGTTAAAGGTGAGAAGAAAATTAAAGTGTCATTCATCTCATTCCCTTCATAATATAATACTAAATCATCCTTTAAACTTCCAGTTATATTTATGAATATACAGTACTGTGCCAAAGTCTGAGGCATTTTTACCAACAAAAAATAGTTCTAAGCCATTAAGGTTTTATATATTTGCTGTCATGTGTTAGTAGGAAACATTAGTTTACATTTCCAAACTTTCCTTTTGCCATTAATCTTAATTTGTAATAAGTGAGATTTTTGAACTGAAGAACTGTGGTGACGTCTTGAAGAAACCTTCCTGCAAACCTGAAAAACTATGCAAGAAACTATGTTTCTAAGAAAAAAAAAAACTTTTAAACAAACAGGATGGTCACAGCAAATATTGATTTGATTTAGTTAATAGAAGTAAATTGATAAATAAAATATATTTATGACACTATACTTGAAAGCATCCTCAAGTGCCTAAAACTTTTCACAGTACTGTGGCTTTGCATGTCAGTTTCTTCAAGCGTCTCGGAGACATTGCCACAGTTTTTCCTGGATTTAGTTTGTCTCAGTTGTTTCTGTTTCTTCATGTGACCCAAAAACAGACTCAATGGTGGTGAGATCAGATCTCTGTATGGATCACTGGTTGTTGTCAGACTCCTTGTGCATTCAAAAATCTCACTGGATTATTACAGTTAATGGCAAAAGCAATGTTTGAAAATGTAAACTGAGACTAGTAGTGTATATATGGGTTTGTCTAATCAATACATTCCCTCTGCTCACCAGTGGCACCAACAACCACCTCACAAGCCCTAATCTCAGAAACACAGACTCCACAGCCTCCAGAATCATTCCCTGTATATCCAATAGTGTTGATCTCTGCTGCTGCTGCTGGATCTCTGCTGACTGTAGCTGCAGTTGGGATCTTCTGCATCTGCTGGAGACAAAGAAAAACAGAAAAGGGCAAGTGTTTATCATCAACCTACTGATATCAACACAAAGCTGTCAGTGATGATTGAGAGTTTTAACATGTCTGTCATTATTAAACAGTCCAGAATCATGATGAAGAAATAACTTTTGCTGATCCAACATTCTACACACGAAATGCGGTGAGATAATTCATGTTTGTACTCTAAAAAACACAGGGTTAAAAAAACAGTTTGGGTAAAGGGCTGGTAAATATAAGACAGAACCAATGTTGAATTGGTACATTGCTAATATGTTTTAATAAATTGCTAACATGACTTAACATGCTGATAACATGAATTAGTGCTAACATGTTTTAGCACAGGGGTTTCCAAACTCAGTCCTGAAGAGACACTGTCCCGAGAGTTTAGCTCTCTTAAACTTACCTAAACACACCTGTTTGGAAATTACTAGTTAGACCTTGATTAGCTGCTCAGGAGTGTTCAATAGACCTTTATCACAGTGATCAAGAACAGAAAACCAACAGCCAAGGTCAGGATTTTCATTAAATAATACATTAAACTTTGGTTTGTTTTTCACCAAATCCCCTCAGAACACTTGAAATATGACACATTTTGCATGATCATACATTTGAGGGTTTAACATTTTAAAGAAATAGTTTTTGTCAGTGTCACAAAGTCACTCTCTCATACTTAAATTTCATAATAAAAGTCCTAAGCATATAAAAGACACAGAAACTCCTCCATTAAACACAAACACAAGATCATCGTTCAGTGTGAGAAACACTGACTCATAATCAGCATCTATTGATGCAAATTTCTGTTTATTCTTTTTGAGTTTCAGTAGGTTTTGCATCTGAAAATCAGATTTCTCTGACCTTTTTTGTTTGTTTCTTACAGAAATCTGAAATGACGGAGGTGGTTTACACATGTTTCATCACAGATCAATAATCAAAAAAAAAAAAAAAAAAAAAAAAGTTTGCACAAGTTTCCTACACCCCATGATGTCTTGCGTCAAAGTGTGAGTGTCTTCCGGTTCGAAGGAAACAAGACGTTACACTCATTCATTCATTCAAGATTTAACAACCCAAACTTGCTAATGATGTGGGAACACAATCTTAACGAACTTAAAAAGGGTGAAGTGACAGAAATAACCAGTGTTTCTGCTTTTTGGTTTCCTTTAGACTGATATTATCAACATTTGGCCAATACTACATTTTGGTCTGCTTATTGAAATATGAAAAAAAAAAAAATACCTTGATCTGGTTTAATTATTAATTTTACAATTTTTGTCTGTGTTTTTCTCCATTTTTAATTCCTTGAATTTTCTTCTATATTTTCCTACAGATGCTAATGTGGTCAAGAAACTGAAAGCATTAACAGTGTTTGAAGTTAACGTGCACTTTTGACTTGTGAAATAAGAGAATATAATTTCATTTAGCATAATTAGAAAAATGTGCTTTTATTTATTATGAAGTTGATCTAAATTTGATAGTAAATCAGTGTGTGAAAATAGTATTATGTATTCAAAAAAAAGAGTAAGAAACGCCCCAATAATACAGTGTAAATGCCATAAGTGCTTCTCTGCTGCCATCTAGTGGTAATCTCATGTCTTTTTTTAAGGTTTTTTTTGTCTAGAAGTGTAGTTTCCCTCAGTCTTTAAACTTTTAGTTTTACAAATCATCACATTAAAATAGAATATTTGCAGGTTTTAAGTGCTGGAAAAAGTGTGAATCACTCAAAAAAGTCCTTAAAGTGCTTGAATTTCATGTTTGCATGAACCCTAAAATTAATAATGTAAAAGCATTCAAGTATTTCTGCCACAATACCACAGTTTCAGTAAGCGTTACATCAAATCCATGGAGATTTGTGGACTGGAGAGCCTGAACTTGTTTATGGCACAATGTTTCTCCTGGTTTTCATGTCAGAGCTATTTGATCTGATATCTGGTTTATGACAGAGAATTCTGAGTTTGAATGCTTACTGACCCAACACTGTTAGTGGCACATTCAACTCATTAACTGTTCTTGTTTGCAGAAATGTTTGACAAAAAACAAGAACACACACACTCACACACAGGATACTGAACAAATATTTATTTCTCTTGTTGAATAAAAAGCTCAGTTTGCCCCGTCTGAAGCCCTCTACGAGCACACCATGTACAACTGCTTTAATTCAGAAAAAAAGAACAAAATAATAAACCTGCCAATCAAATTCCTCCAGAGGACTGACCACAACAATCCCATCAACCCTGTAACACACATCTGTCCAGCTTAAACTCTCACACAAGGTTCGATTCGACTTCATCTCGGTATCAGGATTCGTTTCACATCTCAGCACCAATATCTGCGGCTCGCTCAGAGGTTTCCCATCATGCCCTGGTCTGAGTGATCAGACTGCATTTCACTAGCTGCCTGCGGGACATCTCTGCGATTCGTAGTGCTTTTTCAAGGGAGCGGTTTAGCTAAGTAGAGTTGAAAACTATGAAACGGACGAGAGTCATGAGAAAAATAATGCAGAACCGGCTGAGAGCACTTCTCCTCCAAATGGGTGCATCCTGATTGACACACATCTGTTCACCTAAAATATCACTGCACAGTTTTGAGACAAGATTCATCTGGTATACGAGTGTTATGAAATGACAGCAAATTCAGCCTTTGCATCACGTGTGCCATACGTGACTTATAGAAATATAGAAGCGTTGTTTGACTTTAAAGTGTGTATGAAAGCAATTTTGAGACATCCAATCTGATTCTTAAAGGGTTACAGGATCTTTCTAGAAGATCTTGGCATTAAATGGTGATGGGGTTAGGTCAAATACATGCTTCATAAGCTCTCATTTCTGTTGCACCCTGTTCTGTTGCAACATGTGACTTTTAATAAAGATTTAGTTTTACAGCAGAGTGAAGAGCTTGTGTTTTTCTCTGTTCTACTGTCCACTTTTATAATGCCCTTAAACAATAAAATACCTGTATCAGTTAAATGTGATTGACAGAATTCATATGATACACTAGCAGCTCAGATTGTGGTCTCAATTATTTACATCTGTGTGGTTTGATCTGATGGACAAACTGTGAAAGTAGGTTTACTCATTACTATTTCTGCCATGTTACTACTCGAAGCCACTAGGTGGCGCTCCAGGAGAATCATTTGTTTTAGGGGAAACTTGAACTGCTTGTTATTACTACAGCATATTTAAAGGCGGATACAATCATTGGATTTCTGTGCTTAGAAACTGTTTACCCCCAAAAATGAAAATTATCCCATAATTTAGTCACCCTCAAACCATCCTGTATATGACTTTCTTTTTGTCAGCACAGTCAACATTATTAAATAACTAACACGATCACAAAAAACACTAGGTTAAAAATAAGTCAATTTGGGTTGTTTTCATCACAGGGGCTGGGTAAATATAGGACAGAACACATGTTGGGTTAATTTTACCCAGCATAATGTGTGAATTTTTCTTCTAGCTTATTATAGTAGTAATAGTATAATAGTAAATTGATAAATAATTTTAAATTGCCTTTAAAAAAGCATTTGCCACTCGCTGTACTTTTGTCACACAGGAAGCAGAGCTCTGAAATTGCCCATTAATACTTTATACCAGTGTTGTAGCACTGAACTAAAGAAGAAGAAGACAGATTTGGACTCAAGTCTGTCTCAAGTGTGAGTCCAAGGCTATTTTCAGGAACACTTGGACATAAAAATATAGTCTTGGACTCTGGCTTCAGTCCGAGTTCAGTCCTGAGTACACTTGCATGTTGTGAACTACATGACGTCAGGCAAAAAGAACAATAAAGAGGGATTGTAGATGCTATTACCAATAATATCCAACAAAGAGGGGTGTTGGTCATTCAACAACTGAACCCCTTTAGCAGGCAGAGCAAACTCAACTATTGACTCACTGTGGATCTGAAGACTAACTCTCCTCAATCATAGTTTTTAGATAGCAAGCTGTCAGAGAAAGCAGAGGACCCAGAAGCGAATGGCCAGTTCAGATACAGTTTATTACAGCTACAGAGTCAAAACACAGGCAGTCTGCCGAGCACCAGCTTCTTGGGTGCTCGTAGCTGGAGAACAGTTCAAAGAAACCAAAAAAAATGGGCTTGGCGGAGGGCTCGCTGCAACATATAATAGACTCAGTCCTGGACTTGGAGTGACTGTACCACAGGGGGCAGGTGATCCAAATTATCTCAGGCTGATGTACACGGCGGTGCCAAACAGATAAAACTATGACTTGGACAAAGACAAACGGACACTGGAAGGAGACTTGTTAGCATAGTCGAGTAACACGTAAGACGTTCCGGGCTGGAATCCAACTTCTCTCCTCGGGACCTTAACCCTCCCAATTGACTAGATACTGATGTCCACGCCCCCGGCGGCGCACATCCATAGTCTCCTAATGTCAAGTTATGTGGGGATTCTTCTCTGCCCCAATGTTTGCCCAAATTGACAAAGGCTTCAATCAACTCTTGAGTGCGCATGGAATAACTCAAAACATCCTTTATCATCGAAGCAATTTATTTTCAGTAACAACTTGATCCTCATTTGCTTTTCTTCACAGGTTAATTCAGATGTTTAACTCTGAATTCAACCTACATGGCCAATTAGCATATTAAATGTTAAAACTGTTAGCATTAACAAACAACTTGCAAGACATTCACAATTGTTCTTTTAAACAGTCTGTAGTCTTAATAAATTATTATTTTTCCTACCAGTAGCGTCTCAAAGTTGATGAACACATTGTGGCTTTTCCCAACTGTCTTTGACCAAACTCAGCATGTGGTTTCTTCTAAACTCAGTGGCTATATCCATGCATGCTTTAGCAACACTTCTCCTTTGGTTTTATAACCAGTATTAGCACCAACTTGGGTAGAAGAAGCACATTCACTGCCAACAGAGATCCTCTGCACACTGATAATCAAACAGGCACACCTGGCTTTATGTGGCATGTGGAGATCCAATGGCCAATCAGCTTCCTTGTTCCTTCCAGGTTGCACTATGTGCCCACAAACAATAGTATTCATTCATTTTGATCTCAAATCAAACCTCATCTCATCTGATAGATTTTCATTCTTTATTTAACAATAATGAATACAATTTTTTCCTCAGAATTTCAAGTTTAACTTAACACCTAACCCTGTAAACAGGAGAGCCTTCGACAAAAGCAGGACAAGGGGTGGGTCTGGAAGGGGCCCGAATAACCAGCTTAATACACGCTACGTGGAAAACAGGATGAACACGTCGCAGATGATGGGGTCATTTGAATTTGACGGCTACAGGACTGAGAACCTTGACGATGGGAAAAGGACCAATAAAGCGCAGTGCCAGCTTACGAGTAAATCACGAGTGGAAAGCCACACTTTCTGGCCACAAACGTATCTAGGCACTTTGACGCCTTCTCTAGGTGTGCTGCCAACGCTGCATAAATGCTTGAACCGAGGGAACGGACACCTCTGACTCCTGGGAAGAGAACAGAGGTGGCTGGTACCCGAGACAGCACTGAAACGGAGATAAACCAGGGGACGACGAGGGGAGCGAATTATGGGCGTACTCGACCCATGGCAGTTGCTCACTCCAGGATGAGGGGTTTGCAGAAAGCTAAAGTGCGACCAAGAATTTGGTTAGTACATTCGGCCTGTCCATTAGTTTGAGTATTGAATAATCCTGACGACAAACTGGCAGACGCGCCAATCTGCCGGCAGAACTCTCTCCAGAACTGAGAGGCAAACTGGGACCTCTGTCAGACACAGATATCAGAGGGAAGTCCATGAAGTTTGAAAACGTGTTCAAACATTACCTGCACTGTCTCCTTAGCAGAGGGAAGTTTACTGAGAGGAACGAAGTGGGCAGCCTTAGAGAAACAGTTGACGATTGTCAAAATAACGGTGTTATTGGCGGACGAGGGAAGCCCTGTAATGAAGTCCACAGCAATATGGGACCAAGGACGAGACGGAATAGGAAGCGGCTTGAGAAGACCAGCAGGCGGAGAATTACTCGATGAAGCACACCAATGAACCTTCCCATCGAGTGGAGAGCGCTGCGAAAGCACCGCTCCTACAGCCACATCAGAAGTATCTACTTCTACGATAAATTGTCTCTTGGGGTCAGGTGTAATCAGGATGGGCGCAGAGGTGAACAATCTCTTAAGATAATCAAACGTGTCTTGGGAGGATTTTGACCAGATGAAACGAGATTTAGCCGAGGTGAGCACGGTCAAGGGAGCCGCCACCTGACTAAAATTTTGAAATGAAACGGCGCTAAAAATTTGCAAACCCCAAAAATAGTTGGAGCACCGCACAAACCTTAGCAGGATCCATACTGATTCCCTCTGCTGATACAACCGAGCCTAGGAACGTGACGGACCTGACGTGAAAGGTGCACTTCTCTGCCTTTACAAAGAGACGATTCTCCAAGAGACGCTGTAATACACAACAGACGTGTAAGTGTCGCCTCTTGGGTTCTACGCTCTTTGTGCAGGGCCTGTCTTTTCTTTCACTTTCAGCAGGGCTAAGCAGGTACCTGATTGGTCTATTCATCTGTCAATCATCGAGACGCTTGGTGACGACGGTGACGACAACGCATGGCTTACCCAATGAGGGCACGCCATGTGATTATAAAGAGCACATCTGCGTAGGAAACACTAGTTTAGTGACACGTGTTACCTTTTGTATTTTTGGTTTGTTGTGAAGAGTAGTTTGATGCTTATGATTTTTAAAATAGTCAAAAATGTGTGCACAAAAATGTGTGCACAGTGATGCACATTTACTTCAAACGATCTATTGTCCGGTTTGATTAAGTTCAGTGATAATAGCTTACTGTACATACACTTACTGTTGATTTGAATTGTTTAAAACAATTGTAATACTATTTGGAAATTAATGAATCGACTCTATTCTAAAAACTTTATCTGAGAAGTATTTTATAGCTACAATTTTGTTTTTATGGATATTTTGATATATTTATTCTAAAAGGATACTGGGTGATTTTTAGCATTGTAATGTGTATGGCACAAATGACATTTATAGTCCGTATCTAATATTTTCTGATGTCTTGTACCTTTGACAGTTTAGCAGAGGTTAAGCTTTGCACTAGTTCAGGTTAATTCGAACCCCTGCAGACAGTCGGTCAGAACTGTGTAGTGACATCAATAAGGAATTCACTCAGCACACTCCAGAATATCTTTCAGTGAGTTTACTGATTAAACGTAAAGCAAAAGGTGTGTGGTGGTTTTGAAATGAAATACAGAAATAACTTTACATTAGTGATAAATTTACAAACATTTACAGGTACAATCATCATACAATAGATATATTTACAGATATAAATTTAGCTACAAATTAAGCATTTCAATACAATTTAAAGCACATAAATACAGGATATTCCACGTAAGTCCACAAGATGGCGCCTTTAGCGCATTGTTGGCAACTGCGTGCATTCAAACTATGATAAACAGGCACTTAATCACGAAAATAACACGCTATAACATTAACATATTTCGAATGGAATCACATAGATTAATTATAGTAGTTTCAAGTTAACATTAAGGAAATAAATGTGCAGCACAATTGAGTAAATAATGCAGTAAATATGCAATCACATGGCGCTATGGCGCGAGATGCATCTGAATCGCGGCATGAGGACAATTAGAAAATCACACGAAAGAACAAACAAAACACACTTACTTTATACGCACACAATATAACATCAGTAAACTAAGGATGCTGTTGACCAATGTGAGATTGAGCAGATTAATCGTGGTAACTGCGTTCACTGCATCTGCTCAGCGAACCTGCTCTGCTCCCTTGGCACGTGATCTGTGATGATGTTGCAGGTTTCGATTCCTCAAAGAGAATATTAAAGGAGCCTTTTGAACAGTGTTAACCATGGTGTCATGTGGATGGGAATGTGCATGGAAATGATATGCAGATGAGGTTATGCATAGTAAAACTAGGTGTTGTATAAGCTCCATATATGGTGATTTCAGGGAGGAGATGCGCACACACAATCTTCTGCTGTGTGAGATTTATAAAGGGATTTTTGCACATAATCACTGGCTTCCAGCAACAGTTATACACACACATGTTCATGAGAGAGTTGAGTGTATTCAGCACCCATCATTCTCACCTGAGCTTGCGCACACCTGCATCATATGTTGGGTCAGAGGTCATGATGTAAGCTCAGGTGAGAATTGATGAATGCAGAAGTGCGCTCCAGTATGACAAAATTGATAAAAATATTTAATCAGTATAAACAGCTATTTTGAATAAATAAGGACACGTTATGGACCCTGATGGTGTTACAGCTTCTATCAGCAGCTAACCAACCAAACACTGATATGATGATGGAAACCATCTGGTTGGACAGGCTGTAAACCCGTGACCCTTGAACTCTGAAACATCATATTACACTTTTCTGATGGGTGATCTTCAAGCTCGCAGTATTTAAACAATGTGTAGGAAGCTATTCTTTTTGTGATGTGACATCCAACCATGATATGACATCACAGATAGGTCCCCTCATGACTGTGTGTAAAGATTAGTTAATCTCTTGAAAATAATTATTTTATTCATAAAATTTATTAATAATTTTATACTTTTTATTATAGTTTCAGTAATTGTTCTAGCAAAGGTTAGCAGAACTTGTTTTCCAGAAAACTGCTTTTGAAATCACACCTAGACCACACATCCTGCAGTGTACCGTCACGCAGAAGAACTTATATGCTACTATTTTTGTCTGTCAATGTCTGGGACAAATTCAAATTTATACCATTACAACAACAGAGTTCTGCAGTTTTCACTGAATAATGCATTTTGGGGCAGTTTCCCAGACAGGGTTTAAATTAAGCCAGGATAGGCCTTAATCCAGAATAGTTAATTGTGGTTTAAAAATGGCTTTCTGAAACACAGCCTAGATTACTAAAACCTGGACTATGGTGTCCTGATTTAAAATAAACCAGATTAATTTAAAACCAACTGTGCTAATATGAATTAGAATGAGAGAGGTTGCCTGGAAAACATGGAATGAACCAAGAAAAGCTTAAACTGGCATGCAACTGAGAAGCAAATCCAAGGAAAACAATGGCAGCAAAAAGACTCCAATATAAAAACTTTATTAAACAAGAGACATTTTTTTAAAGCAAGCAAAATACATCAGCTGTGAAAAAAAAGAAATGCCTGGAAATCTGTTTGTAATGAACTCTTTTTAAATATTCATCATATGATTATTAATGCTTTTGTTTGTCCTTTACATAGCAACAAACTAAACATAAATATTTAAACATGTGACAAACAGTGTCAGAGGTCTAGAAATGATACTGGTCTGATCCAAAGCACTATTATAGTGGTTATTTCATTATATAAAGAAAGCAATTCTTGTTTGCAGGTCCTCAACCCAAGCACAAGCTCAACACTTCACCACAATGGTAATCTCCAAAAAAACACTAACATAAAAACTTTTACATAATAGAACATCAAACAGTAAGATATCTATGATGTTTCAAAGAAGACACATGTATTCTTATATATATATATATATATATATATATATATATATATATATGTATATATATATGTATATATATTATGTATATATATATATATATATATATATATATAAGAAATACATGCGTCTTCTTTGAAACACAACATTAATCTGTCCTGGACAGATATTAATTAAAGGATTAGTTCACTTTTAAATAAACTTTTCCTGATAATTTACTCACCCCCATGTCATCCAAGATGTCCATGTCTTTCATTCTTCAGTCGAAAAGAAAATAAAGTTTTTGAGGAAAACATTCCAGGATTTTTCTCCTTATAGTAGACTTCAATGGGCACCAAACGGTTGAAGGTCAAAATTTGTTTCACTGCAGCTTCAAATTCGAAGCGATCCCAGATGAGAAATAAGGGTCTTATCTAGTGAAACCATTGCTCATTTTCTGAAAAAAATTGAAAATTATATAAGTTTTAACCTTAAATGCTCATCTTGAACTAGCTCTCTTCTTCTCCTTCTCTATTAGAATTCCAGCAGTGTAGACACTGCTAAGCATAATACTGCCCTCCACAGGCCAAAGTTTGAACTAATTTTATATGCAATATCCTAGTTCAATAGTATATAAAAATTAGTTCAAACTTTGGCCTGTGGAGGGCAGTAATACACTTAGCAGTGTCTACACTGTGGAATTCTAATAGAGAAGAAGAAGAAGAGATGAGCATTTAAGGTTAAAACTTATATAATTTTCAATTTTTTTTCAGAAAATGAGCAATGGTTTCACTAGATAAGACCCTTATTTCTCATCTGGGATCGTGTTGAACAATTTGAAGCTGCAGTGAAACTAATTTTGACTTTCAACCGTTTGGTGCCCATTCAAGTCTACTATAAGGAGAAAAATCCTGGAATGTTTTCATCAAAAACTTTAATTTCTTTTCGACTGAAGAAAGAAAGACATGGACATCTTGGATGACATGGGGGTGAGTAAATTATCAGGAAAAGTTTATTTAAAAGTGGACTAATCCTTTAATAGTCCTGGAGTAGCTCTAATCTTCCTCCAGGAAATCAGTTTATTAAACTCTGGATTAGACTAAGTCTAGGACTATTTTAAACCATGACAGAAAAAGCTGATTTCTGTTAATCTGGTTTAAAGGGCCATTTTATTCTAGGACTAGGCTTAATCTCTGTCAGGGAAACCCCATAGCCCCATAGCCTATCAATTTCACAAAATGTCACATTACACATCCCACACAACTCAAACCTTTTGTTCTCCAACAAATAATGAGCAAACGAAGTACATTATTTATTATATGCATTATTTTCAACATGCATCTTCATTTGCCTTTGACCCATTTAACACTATAGTATTTGACATGTAAAAGGAAATCAGTCTGTGTGGTTAGCAGGACAGGAAGAGGCTCACAGAAACTCTCTACAGTGCGTTTGTCCCATCTATCAGACCAAAACCACATTTCCTTACAGGTCTAAAGAACTCGGGCCACATCAGGTTTCATTCTGACTCGAAACTGAACTGTGTAGAGGGTAAAAATATATTTAATGGAATCATTTTTTCACAAGAAAACCGCTAAGATGTCTTCTGTTGGTCGATATGATGACTGTACTTAGATGTGTAGTTGTGAGAAAGACACAACTACACACAAACACACAGTTTTATTTTTAGCATCTTGGGAAAGCAGCAATAACATCCAGTCATTATGTCAAATAATGTCAAAAAGCAGAGATGAAGCAACACGATTCTGAATTTAGCTGCAGTGTGCATGGCTTTAATTGCTATACAAAACAAGACAAATTTATCATGAACAGTTTGATTAACGTCTCGTGACGACACCTGCATACACCACCTCATCCTCCTGTTTAACACAAGAAAACACAAAAGCAAAATTCTTAAGTATCAGATTGAGATATTTTTAAATAACAGTGCTTTACCACTAAAGAAAACCAAAGAAATCACCTTCATACCACAACAGTCATAAAAACATCATTTTAAACATTTAAAAACTGTATTTTTAATGCATGCACATTCAAGACAAACATTATTATTATTACTGTAAATTATACAGAAATTAAACATTCACTTTCACATTATGACAGCAGTCCAATATCACACTATTGAACATTAGACTATAATGCATTTTAACTATAAATTCTGTGTAGGTTTATCATTTTTTGGTTTGTGGTTTCATGAATGTTTGACTAAGAGGCATTATTAAAAAAAAAAAAAAAGCTGTAATATTCACACTCTTTTTTTCTCACAGACAAAACAGTGTCTTCAGTTTCCTATTGACCTGCTTCTGTTTCAGCCTACAGAAACAATAAAACTTTATTTAGACCTATAACTTTTACTGTAAAGAGTATAAATCCTTATTTTGTAATAACACTATTTGTGCTGTTCTAAATTACATACAATTTTTTTCTTTTCAAATGGCTTCACACTATGTACACTCAAATTTATTTAATTTTTTGGATATATCCAAATCCATATATGTCTATGCTGCAAAACTTTTAATTTGGTTAGTATTCAATTTATCAATTAATCTTTAGAGTTGAGTTATTGTCAGTAGTGCCTGTTTAATTCATTAATTAATCAGCCTGTTAACATCAAATTTCCAAGGTCAAGGTCATTCACATTGAAAAAAAACAGCACCAGTTTCTGAATGTTGATTGATATAAATTATGTAGACTACTAGTGTAGATAATGCAGTTTTCAGAAACGGCGCAATGGAAAAATGGGAAAACAGGTGCTCCGAATCACTGATTCAAACAAAAGATTCGTAAGGCTTCATGAAGCAGTGTTTTGAAATCACACCATCATTAGATATTGTCATAAAGTCGTTTTTTTTTTTTTTTTTTTGTGCACAAAAAGTATTCTCATTGCTTCATAACATTAAGGTTGAACCACTGTAGTCACATGACCTGTTTTAAATATGTCTTTAGCTTTCTGCGCATTTGAAAGTGTTAATTATCTTGCTGGCTATGCAGGCCTCACTGAGCCATCGGATTTCAACTAAAATATCTTAATTTGTGATCTGAAGATTAACAAAGGTCTTATGGGTGTGAAACAATATGAGGGTGAGTAATTAATTAATGACATTTTCATTTTTTGGGTGAGCTAACCCTTTAAATTGACGTGACCCATATACAACCATTTACACGCAATGAAGTCCAGCCAAGAATAAAAATACTAATATACAGCCTAGCCGTTAACCGACAGCAACAGATTAATATCGTTTGCTGGATGCATTAAAACATGCTAGACATACTATTGTGAGATTTTGAGAGAAAACATAAAACAAAACAGATAAGTCACATTGCCTGTAAGTTGCATTTTCTTACATTCAGAAATAATACCGGCTACACAAAACAAATGTTATAATGCACAATTTAAATATTTAATTGAGCAGTGAAGCTTTTTGTAGTGTTTGGGTGACTGTAGCTACATTTTATTTTGATAATGAACAGGCTGCGATGTCAAGTTTGCTGTGCTAGAATATCACGAGGCGCCGGCGCGATCGACCAGAGGTGAGGGGCACAGTGACCTACGCTGCCGAGAGCTTCCTGTCCTCTGATTGGTCAGATGAAATGATGTGTATGTGGTGATTGATTGCTGATGAAATCATTACTTGTTGTTTGAGTTCTCTATTGTAGATCATGTTGTGATAACGAGAAGAAAGTGATTCTTTCTCTTTTGATAAAATGATATCAGAGGGGAGAACGATGAATTGACAGCTGCGTGAGCTTTCAAGTGCGGTGCAGCGCTTTTATGTTATTCTTTATTGCAAATGCTTATATTTACTCAAAAGAAGTTGTTTAAGAGCTGTTTACTGTTTATGATGTTGATATACATCCAAGTTTATTAATAATTTGCCTTTAGGGATGAAAATAAATATAGTAATGTTAAAGGGATACTCCACCGTTTTTTCATATTAAACTATGTTATTCCCTTAACTAAGACGAGTTGATACATACCTCTCTCGTCTCAGTGCGTGCACTAAATCGCTCTGTCTTGCAGCGAAACTTTGTTAGCACTTAGCTTAGTCCGGTTCATTCAAAATTTGTGTCACCGTCCTAGGTCGAGTTACACTACTCGAGTAACTGTATTTAAATAGGGAAAACGTGGAGGTGTTTGGTAGCTTCTCTGCTTGGCCCCTATTGAATGAACTGGGCTAAGCTAAGTGCTAACAAAGTTTCGCCGCAAGACAGAGCGATTTAATGCACGCACTGAGACGAGAGAGGTATGTATCAACTCGTCTTAGTTAAGGGAATAACATAGTTTAATATGAAAAAACGGTGGAGTATCCCTTTAATGGTAATGTGAATAATGTTAAATTAATAATGATTCTGTTTTGTTCTTCATCAAAAGCCACTACCGTTGTTTATTTGGGGTATTACACAAAGAGTTTTGTGTACTTTATTTTATGTTACAACTCTTTTCATAAAGTTATAAAGGAAATTTGTGCAAATTAATCTGAATTAAGTACACTGAACGGGAGTTACCGTACATGGTGAACTCTTTGTGCAAATGTGTTTTCTTCTGTTGTTTTCTGTTGTATACATTTTGTTTATACACCCACAAACGGAAACCTCAGACATTAATGCTGTGTCTTTCTCATATGTGGTCGGAAATAAATAATCCCTTTTTAGATATTTGGCTGTGTTTGAGTTTTTTTATAGTGAACATAGCAACAATTTTCATAGCAACACATAAAAAATATATTTTAAAAAATATGTATTTTTACAGAATTTTTAAACTATTTAATTCAGTTTTTAAAATTTAAAATGTAAATGTTTGATAAAATTGCCTTTAAAAAAGCATTTGCCATTTGCTTTATTTTGTCCTTTTGTCAAACAGGAAGCAGTGCTCTGAAATTGTCCAAAAATACTTTATAACAGTGTTGTGCACTTGAATTGAACAAGACCAGAAGAAGACAGACTTGGACTCATGTCTGACTCAAGTGTGAATCCAAGGCTATTTTCAGGAGCACTTGGACTTGGCCTGATCTGGTCTTGACTATAGTCATAAAAAATTTGGTCTTGGACTCTGGCTTAAGTCCCAGTTCAGTCCTGAGTACTACAGCACTACTTTACAGCTTGCATGTTGTGAACTACATAACATCAGGCAAAAAGAACAATAAAGAGAGATTGTAGATAGATGCTTTTACTAGCTGATCTAACAAAGAGGGATGTTGGTCATTCAACAACTGAACCCCTTTAGCAGACAGAACAAACTCAACTATCTGAAGACCAACTCTCCTCATAGTTTAGATAGCAAGCTATATAAAATTACAATGAAATGAAATTAACTAATTTATTTATTTATTTTTTTATCAGGTTTTTTTATATGAGATAATTTTAATTTAAGAATTTTGAAAGCAACTGTTGAAATGCTTTTCCCACTTTCAAATTTGCAGAACTATCTTTGACTTTTAGTATTACAGGAAACGGAAACAGACGTGTTTATTTCAGCAGAGACACCCTGAGCCCTGTCACATGTTTTTAGAGTTATTTTTGAGTGAAGTGTCAAGATCTATCTGCTCTATATCTCTCTCTCTGGTCACTGTGGACATGTTATGCCAAGTCAAGATAATTCTTTAAGCACTCTTATTTCTTTTGTTGGTCAGAGCGTGTGCAAAAGCCAAATAATCTATACTTTAAGAGCATTTCCAGGACACACGAACTGGGGGGCATTCATAATTTTGGAAGGGGGGTGGGGGTCTTATATATTATACATATATATATATACTATATTAAGGTGACTATTATTTTAGAGCATTATTTTAAATTCCCCCGCAGTGTTATTAACGAACCAAACGTAAACACCATACCACGGACAGAAAACCAGATGAGCCCAGAATATGAATGCAACACATTTAATTGATTTCCTCCCATAAAAAAAGACAGTGCCATTAAAAGACCAAACAAAGTAAACACTATATTAAAGCATAATATACAGAAAAATTGGTTTGTGCCGAATTTGATCTTTTAATATCACTGCTAAGCGACGTTAAACGTTTTCTATATGAGGAAAATGCTCGTGAAAAAACACGTTGCGTTTAAATTCTGTGCTCAACTGCTTTTCTCTACGCTAGACTACTTATTAGTCTGATGTTTAGTGAGTTTGGTCTGTTAATATCACTGCTACAAGCCACGTTAAGCTTTTTTTCTCATTAGGCGTTTTAGAAAGGCCCTTTAGGACATATAGAAAATATATAGGATATATAGAAAACGTTTAACGTAGCTTAATGTAGCAGTGATATTAAAAGATCAAATTCGGCACAAACCAATTTTTCTGTATTATGCTTTAATATAGTGTTTACTTTGTTTGGTCTTTTAATGGCATTTTTAATAGTCTTTTTTATGGGAGGAAATCAATTAAATGTGTTGCGTTCATATTCTGGGCTCATCTGGTTTTCCGTCCGTAGTATGGTTTTACGTTTGGTTCATTAATAACACTGCGGGGGAATTTAAAATAATGCTCTAAAATAATGGTCACCTTAATATAGTAGCCTATAATATTATATGTATAATATATATATTGCTCTATTCAAATAAATATTTTTTTAATAAAAATGTTGCCATAGTCAAAATAAAATGTTGCCATCTTGTTGCCATAAAGGTTTTAAAATGTAGGCTAAGTGTCACTAATTAAACTAGTATATACAGTTAATTGTCCACCTCTTGGGTGTCTGCATCTCAAGAGAATGCAGAATTCAAGTGACACATTATGTTTTATAAACAAAGTTTGGGAGAAACACATTCAAACGGTTTTTCTAATCATCTCGAGAGGAGGAATATACACACAGATGAGAGCCGACTCACCTATAGTTACTTCAACAGTTTTCTGCATCCCTCTGCCACCCAGTCCCTCACTCTCGGCTGGGGGAGAACTTTGGGTTTGGGCTGAATTCCAAGTTCGGAGCCCTCCATCCCATTGGACAGTACACCAAATACACTTATTACTCTATTCAATCATTTGTAAATGTGAACTCATGAAAACCACTGCCACAGGTAATCACACAATATTTATTTATTTGTTAAAGATTTTTTTTTTTTTTTTTGCCGTCTCATCGTAGATTCAAATCTATAAATCAAAATGTATTGCATTTATGAAGAAAAAGTTGAGCACCTAAGGCTCTATCGCAATTGTCTCAATGGTGTTCAGTGTCTTTGAGTGGATTAGGACTGTTTGTGATTTGGTCTTAGTGATTTAGGAGTCCTCTTGACTACTCCTAACGTTTCACAGATTTAGGAGCTAGTTTTAGCGCTAAAATGCTTTGTGAAATACTCTTAGAGCAAAAATTTAGGACTCCTAAAATTAGGACTGACACACCATTATTTTTAAGAGTTTCTCCTATATCGGCAAGTTAGGAGCTACTTTTAGCCTTGAGATGTTTTGTGAATACGGCCCCTGGTTTATTGACAATATTTACAGACTTTCAGCTGTTTGGAATGAACAAATCAAACTGTAATTGAAATAGCTCAACACAGCGAATGTTTTAAGTGGTTTCCTCACATTCAACTGAAAATACAACAGTTAATAATGACTTCTGAAATCTGAAAATTATTCAACCCCTGAACGGAATCCCTCACAACAGCACAAATCAGGTGTTGTTTCAAATGCACCTGATGAAACTAATCAAGGGCTTCATTAGCTGCACCAGGTGTGCTTGAGCTAGAACACATGAAATACCTGAGTTGGATATTAGTTTCTTAAGTGCCAGGCTGGACTGCATGGGAGAAATATGGCAAAAGAAGTCAAAATATTTCTATGTTTAAATCGCTGACTCCTCCCCCATCAGCCAATCACTGTGTGGATACTCCATCAGCCAATCACTGTACTCCATAGCAACAAGGTCAACCCCGCCCTTACTCTTAGCTTAAGACTTAAGTTTTTTCCTTAGTAAAAGTTTGTCTCAGCAGCTTTGTGAATAGGATTTACTCTTAGCTAAGAACTTTTACTGCTATTTAGGAAAACTCTTAGTGGTAAGATAAAATGTTTTGTGAATACGGCCCCAGAACTCCAAAACTACTGACCCAAAAGCAAAGAAAAGTCAGCTCCAATTTGCTCAAATAAATCCTATACATAAGTCACAGAATTTTTGCAAATCTGTTCTGTGGAGCGATGAATCTTTTTGTCCCTGGCACTGGAAACCTGCAGAGTGTGAAAGGCAAGATGAATTCATTGAAGTATCAGGAAAACGTAATGCCGTCTGTGAGGAAGCTGAATCTTGGCCATCATTGGACCTTCCAACATGACAATGATCCCAAGCACACTTCAAACTTCACCAAGGCTTGCAGAAGAAGTCCTGGAAGATTCTACAGTGGCCATCACAGTCACCTGACTTGAACCTGACTTCTCTGGTGTGATTTGAACAATGCGGTTACAGCACGTAAACCCAAGAATATTACTGAACTGGAGACCATTGCTTATGAGGAATGGAATAAGACTCATTACAGCAAAAGGTTACAGCTTCTTTTCATGAAGGGGTTGAATAATTTTGACACTTCAGAAGTCATTAAAGGCTACATTTTCAGTTGAATTTGGGGAAGCCATGAAACATTTGCTGTGTTGAGCTATTTTAATTACTCTTGTTTGATTTGTTCATTGCAAACAGCTGTAAATTTTGCCAATAAACCTGATTTGCAGAAGGGGTTGAGCAGCTTTACAGCAATAAACAGTAAAATAATGATGCAAACAGAATTCAATTCTGCTGTATACAGCTGCGTTAAAAAAGACAATAGTGTCATTATTTGGCTATAGTTTGAAAAATATATTTTTTTAAAGCAGCTCATTGAAGTTTGGAATAGAGCCATCATAATTTATTTTCATTTCCCTGTCCACCTTTTTATTTACTCCAAGGGGCAACATACAAATTCAATAAAACATACATTATATAATACTAATTCTCAATTATACAGTGTAAACTCTAAAAACATCATGGGTTATTGTTTCAACCCAAATCCTGGGTTGAGCCTTTCGGGTATTTTGTCACAAGTTTTTTTTTCCACCTTCTTCAGGAGAGAGCAGGGGTGCTTCTCAATTCTTATTTGTGCATCCTCCTTTCCTTTATCCTTTCCTTCGCTCCTTTCCTCGCGTCTTAGCTCCACCCCTTCAGGATGCGAGGGAAGGACGCAAAGAAAAGAATGCGAGGATGGAGGAATTGAATCAAGTGAATGATCTATCCTCGCGTCTCTTTAGCGGGCACTTCACAAGCGTCATCGAGTGCACTCGCCCACTACTTCCCTTTTTGAACCTCCTTTGCTCCCACAGGTTATAATGCGTCTCTTTGATTGTTTGCCCCTCAGAAGGTGCTTCATTTATATTCCTCAGTAAAAGTGGGGCCCCCGCAGATGGCTCAGAGTAGCCCGCTTACACTGATCTACGATCAGCTTCCCCCAACAAAAATCACTATTATAGCCATTAAGACAAACAAAATTTGAGCACAAATTAGCTTTAAAGGACAACTTCAACCAATACTGCATGGGCTAGACAGGGTCAGTGCCATTCTATAGTTAAGGTTCTTCGCATTAAGAGCCAAACCCTGACGTTCTTCTTAATTCTCAAATGGCAGTCCTGACCTACTTAACACAAAAAAAAAAGGTCTCATAAAAACTTGATGATGTGCTTGTAAGTCATATGATAAGTTTCAAATGCTATTGCAAGAACATCACAAAAGATACAAAAGTGTCCTGTTTGAAATAAAACTGAATATATATATATATATATATATATATATATAATATATATATATATATATAGCTATAAAAAGATACATTAGGTAACTTGCAATAGTTGCATTATAAATATGTTGATTATTATATATAGCCAAAAAAATTGAAACGTTAAGGGCTTTTTTTATATTTTTGAAAGAAGTCTCCTGCTCTTCTCTTCTTCTTGATCATAAATACAGTAAAAACAGTAATATTATTACCATTTAAAAGAACTCTTTTCTATGTGAATATATGTTAAATGTCATTTATTCCTGTGATGACAAAGCTGAATTTTCAGCATCATTTTTTGATAAATAGAAATTTCAAAAGAACAGAATTTATTTTAAATTGAATCTTTAGTAACATTATACACTACTGTTTTTGGGGTCTGTACGTTTTTTTTTTGTTTGTTTGTTTGTTGCTCTTTTAAACTTTCTATTCATCAAATAATCCTTAAAAAATGCTTTCAACATTGATAATAATCCAAAATGTTTCTTGAGTATCAAATCAGCATATTAAAATGATTTCTGAAGGATCATGTGACACTGAAGACTGGAGTAATGATGCTGAAAATTCAGCTTTGATCACAGGAATAAATTACATTTTAACATATATTCACAGAGTAAAATAGTTCCTTTAAATGGTAATAATTTTCACAATATCACTGTTTTTTACTGTATTTTTAATTAAATAAATGAAGCCTTGGTGAGCAGAAGAGACTTCTTTCAAAAACATTAAAAATACTAAATACATAAATTTAACTTCAATGATAAAACATTTTGGTTCAAAAACCTCAGTGAGAAAGACACACCTGCTCTTATACAGAATTCCCCACTTGCAGAACAGACACTTTGATTGAAAAACTGAAACTTTGAAGGATCCCCTCCATTTCTGAGCAAGCGACTAAATAAATCATGTCTTCACTGGAAAAAACACTGTCATGTATCACAGTACAGCCAGCCATGAAAAGGACAAACAGACAGACAGCAAAATAGACCGGCAGCAAGAAAACATAGCCATCTCTCTCATGTTCTATATGATATAGAAGT